>JZKD02S0778015.1:24173-62752 GCA_000966675.3 Picea glauca | reverse complement strand
GGAGTTCCACCGATGCCTCTGCATCCTCAAGGTCCGAAACCCTGCACACTCAATGAAACTGAGTCAATAGCACCTGTATATAGCAATAGTAAAAACATCCTGTCATCAATCATGACGCATCATCATCAAGGTTAAGTGGTTCATCATCATAAAAATCCAGATCACTTGCGAGCAAGTGTCCTCAAGGAATAAGTTTTGTCAATGCGCTAGAGCGGGATGTTACACTTCCTTTTCTTGATAAGCTTTGTTTGTGTATGCTTTAGCTAGGCCTTCTATGCAGGTTTCCATGAAACACTGACACAGATAGTAAACAATGAAAATTATTTTAACAAACGGGAAAATGATGCATAATTCAAGATTGATGACAAAGTCCTACTATGGGACTCAACCCATGCTGAAAGAGGGAGACATTCTAAATTCCAAAAATTATGGCTAGGTCCTTTCAAAATCGCTTTTATCTTGGGAAAAATCTCATACCTTCTAAAGGATTTGGAGGAGCAATTGTTCTCTTATAGTACTAATGGTTCCCACTTGAAACATTATGTGGAATCAACTGATAATTAATTATTTGTATAAACATGACGTCAAATATAGTATTTTGTTTTACTGTTTTCCTTTTACTTTGGTTTGTTGAGTTTTTAATTTATTCTGTTTGTTCCTCGTAATCATCAAAAATAAAGTCTGGATCAATTTTTTTCATAACAATGTCATTCTGTAAATATTGTTGATCGATGAAAATAAAATACACACAACTGTCACATTTTACTCTTTTTAAGACACCACTGAAATAGTTTTTTTCTTTCAATACTATTGTAGTATAGTTGGTTTTGTATTTTTCCTTGTTTCTAATATCCCCTTCTTCCCTCCATCCCGAGATTCAAGAGCATATCAGAATCATTCTCCTTGAAAGTATAAAAAACATTATCTGTTATATTTTATTCGATTGTTATGAATACATGACCAACTCCTCTCATACATATCATTTTCCATAAGTTATTCCCCGAAGTCCCCTCTCATTATTTCCCTTAAACCAATTTTTTCCCCTTGTTGCATAACTATTCTTCTCAATAGTTTTTGATCACCTACTTCTATCGGTCTACGAAACCGAACATTTCGAGTTATAAATCTATTGAGAACAAATTTCCCTGTGGAGTCGCTAGTTTGTTGATGCCCAAAAAGTGTAACATGGAATCCCTTCATGAAAATGGGTTGCAATGCCTTATTACCTATATATATCTAATAATATACTAAATATGTGGGACCCCGTTATGTGAATAATGATGAAAGACACTTTTATTTGATTGCACTCATGACTACCTTGCAAAGTTGATTCTACAGTTTGGGAATAAACCCAAAAATTCGAAACCACTTTCCATGTGAAATAGACGAATGATGGGGGTATTGGAAATTTAATTTAAAAAAGAAAGGAAAGGGGAAAAATGTGTGTTTTAATAAGCATCTTGGTTTATTCTTGCTACACATATATTCTGACTTGTTGATTCAAACTCCAAGCATGAGCCATATATAGTTATGGCGTATCACACTTATGGTATACTTGTTATTATCATGGACAATTGATAAGTTTTATAAGGTGGCAATCCTTCACTAGCAAGGAATGTGGGACATGACATGTTTTGGTGCTAAGTGTTGAATATACATATAGGACTTAAGAGCTTAATGTAGGGAGGAAAATTCAATTTTTGGATTGAATTTTTATGTGGCAAACATAGTGGACTATGCATTGTAAGTATTGGGTGCGCTCGTACTTGGCTCTAGTTGATGGAAATTAACGTGAGAAATGACGTGGAATTAATGCATGTCACTCTTAGCCTACCTCAAGGTCGCCACCCTCACTTGGTTTGTATTTGTGTTGGTTTCTTTGCCTGGTGTTGCCTTCGTTTTTCTCGGCTTTGGGAAGAATAGTGGTGCTTGTTGGTTTTTTGTCATTCTCCTTACAGGTATGTTGGCTCCTACCTCTCCATTCATGAACTGTAGCTCCTCTCTGAATAAAATCATGATGTTGGCTCTTAGATTTTCTTACAGACTGTGTTTTCTTTTCGAATTTTATAATGGATGTATGTGGGTATCACGACTGTGCAAATTGCATTTGAATGGAGGTTCCTCCATGTTGGCATCTAAATTTTTTAAGTTGAAAATAGTGTTCAAAAGTCCTTTCTGTTTGGATTATGTGATTGCGTTGCACCCAAAATGAATGCTACTATGTTGCAATGGTTGTTGGCAAATAATTATGACAAATATTTTTCGGTTTCACTCATAGTTTGTTTTTGCATAACGCCATACCCTTTACCTAGTCTTTGGAAGACTTACAACTCCTTCAAATTATCTTTCAATTGTTGCGAATAGATAGGCATATTTTCCTTGTGGCCACCATATGAGATCTGTGGAAAGTCTATTGTGGAAATAAATGGTTAAATGGTTTTTTACAAATCACTTATGAATGTTTCGTCTTTTCATGCCCAGACCTCGATTCTTTTATTTGGTGTATGGAAATTAATATATTCAAACTCTGGTTTAGATGTATGTTATAGTGATTAACCCGATAGTGGGAAAGACGGGTTGTATACATGAAGTCTTGGCTCGTTTGTTATTTTTCGATGGGAGTTTGGTCGATTTTGAAGTTATATGATGTTAAAACAAAACGATGAGCACCAGTTTCATATGAGGTTTCGAACCCAGTCTGTTTACGCAACAAGTATTGAAGGTTGTGATACAAGCATTGTATAGTGAAAGGTCGATGGATTTATGTTTGTGTTCTCAGCCTCCCATGTCCACTTGATGTAGTCTAGTTTTAATTGTTTTGAATGACTCTGTTAACAGTCTCTTATAAAAGCTCTGCTAATAAAAAAAAAGAATGGGAAATTGAAATTGTAAAGTTTGACAGTCCCAAAACTTTCCTGGGGATATTGGGTACTATAAAAACTGTTGTGGTCTTGGATTTGAATCATTAACAAAGAAAAGTTTTGGCAGTTGATGGTGATGACATTTTTTTAATAGATACCATCACATATAATATAACAATAATCATCTTTTCCCCTTTCATTATCTCAATTTTTCTCTCATTATATGCCCACCGCCTTCCCAAATACATTTAAAACTCTCCCTGTTCTATTATTATGAATTTCATTTTTTTGAAAAGAGAAAGGATTAATAACAAAAGAAAAGGCTAGTTGATGACTGGTGTTGGAAGTTTATATGGATACATTTTCTGTTACTTCTGCATTTGTTTGAACAATATTCGTTGGTCGCTTCCCATCCATGTTACTATTTTTATCTCATTATAAGCCCCTCATCTTCCCAATAGCCCTACCACTCCCTATTCAAATGACAATTGATTGTTGAGTTTTAAGGTGTTGATGAATGGATTCCATGTGCTTTTGTGGTGAATGATAGATCCAACCTTTTGATTTTATTTAGGTAGAGTATTGATGCATGGATTGTTAAGAGTTTTTCATAATATGTTTGGAATATTTCTTCAGGATGAGTTTCTTCAATAGATGCATAAATCGACTATTTCAAGTTGGGTTCTTCAACCTAGTTGGCCATGGGATTCTCTAGCCTCGACCTAAGAGGCCTCCCTTCCAGCCACATCAAAAATTTTCTGGTATCCGTGTTCCCCCTCACATTTCTATGCAGCAGGAACCACCTGTCAAATGATAGTTTGCAAGAGATTGTTCATCAGCCTGTAGCTCATCACCATGGTTGTCCTACTGTGTTGTTTCCATTACCCCCTCTTCCACCGCAAAAAAATCCAAATGCCCAAGCTAATCATGTTGTCTCACCCATACAATATTCTCATGCAATTAAAAGGCTAAAAAATGATGTTCCCAAGCCGTAGCTAGATAAAGGGAAATGAGTGTCCACTCCCTCAATTCATCCAAAGATTCCTCTGAATCTGTGTCCTCTCATCTTCGTCTCAAAGAAAATTTCTCCCATGTCATCAATGAGATCCATCCTCAAGGTTCTTATCAGCCTAAGGCCGCAACAAAAATATCAAAATAAGGCAACAATGAAAAGAGACAAATATGATTTTTAATGCTGATTAATGCTATTTTCTATTGAGGACAATCTTTTTTATTTTGACAATGTTTTGGACAACAAATACATATTTAGACAGTGTTTTGGACAACATGGATATAATGCCATTTTTGGATATAGTCATGTTATATTTTGCTGATATTAAAATATTTGATCATTAATATGAGAACGAGAGTTACAAGGATGATGTTTGAATCAAATATTTGGTGTTTTATACTTCACGTTTTTGATGATTATTAAATGAAATTGAAAATGAGAGTCACAAGGTGTCCCACCTATTTAGTTATTATTTAATTAGACCCTTATTTATATATATTATTATTTATTTGTCTCAACTAATTAGTTAAGCTAGTTAAACTTAATTAAAAAAAGTAGTTGAACTACCATAACTTATTGAGAAAGAATAAAATCTCAATCAAATGAAGAGACAAGGGAAAGAGTTAATAGAGGGAGAACTTCTGCTATAAGGTTTCCTCTGTACTTGTGAGATACTTTCATTTTTCATTCATTTTGAGTTTAATAGAAGGCTTAACCATCTTGATGACAACATGGTCTTATTGAAGGCAACAAGATTCAAAATTGAATCATATATTTCAACAACTTGTCTTTAAAGGTGTATGATTTATCTTTGGCAGTCTATGTGTTCTTGTCTGTTTATGAATTAAATTTCATGATTGATAAAGAGTATTTTGCATAGTCAAGTGACAAAAATTTGTGGCATGCTGATCCAGATGTTTAGCTTCAGTTTTCTTTTGTTTTCAGAGTCTTTTTGTATGGTGCCCATAAAAGGCTTCTAAATATGACTTTGGTCCCTACCCTCGCAGGGGTTCGTAAAGAGAATTCAGCTTTGTATCTGAGAATGATATCAATAAAAATTAAAGATTTTTGATTTCAGTCTCACATATGTATTTTGATGATTTGGTTCATATTTTTCTTTTATCTCCACGTACATGCTCATGTAATTTCTGCTTAGTTTATTTCTTTTGCAAAGTTACATATAATATATAAAAAACGAGCCTTGGTCCCTCATACTTAATACCTGCAGATTAAGAGATTGTTTCTTTTATTTTTAGACTATAAACCTCGGGTAACATTCTCAACTATCTTGCCTTAGCCCAACAAGATATTAAAATGCTTGAGTAAGGTTCCTCATACCTTTTCCTCAACACACTCATGCTAACCCAAGGATAAATTTTTTTGTTTAGTTTATTTCTTTTGCATAATTACATATAATATATAAAAAATGAGCCTTGGTCCCTCGTACTTAATACCTGTGAATTAAGTGATTGTTTCTTTTATTTTTAGGCTATAAACCCTGAGTATTAATTTTTAAACCCGTGAAGTAAAGAAATGCATATAGATTCTTAAGTAAAACATAAATTAATCAATCCCTCATACACACAGTACACAGAGATTTATACCGGAAACCCTCAATCAGGGAAAACGTTTCTTATATTCATTATGTCGAATTTCACCATTCACTATACAATATATACAATGTTTTTAGGTATTCCGTAGATACCAAAACCCTAATCCCTTAATCCAAGATTAATTTAGAAAACTGCTGAAAATAGCAAAATCCGTTAAAAATAGCAAAAACTACCCAAAAACAAATTTCAGGGTGCTGCCCCAAACCTTGTCGACGCCGTGCTACCGCTCGGTGCCGAACAATGTGCGTAACCAAGGGGGGCCATACCTACCCCCCCGGGACCCCCCTAGGAAGCGCCTGACGCACACGACACAAAGAGCACTACTAGAGGGATCATTAGACATAGTTGTCAAGCTTGACGCACCCACACACACACATGCAAAGAATATAACATATACCCAAAAACATTCCCAACTATATTTCCTTAGCCCAACAAGATCAGAAAATGATCGAGTAAGGTTCCTCATACCTTTTCCTCAACAAACCGATACTAACCAAAGGCTAAAAATTGAAAGAAAAAGTAGCACATCTTGTATTATATTTTTTATTTCAAGCATGGAAGAGAGCCAATACTTAGAGGAAATTAATGTAAATATATCTTATAATTGTGATATGATATGACTTATACCATTCTATGTCACACATCAATTCAAAAAAGATAAGGTTTCTAGGACTGCTTTCCTACTCTACTTGGAATAACTTTAAGTTGAAAGTTAAAACACTACTTTATCATATCCATGGATTTTCTAAGAAGCAACAGAGTGTTTTTTTGATTTAGTTGATGTTGAAATATTTAAATATTGGGGCATTGCAAAATCATTGCTTCCCAACTAAAGTAGTTACACAAATCTACTCTTTCTTTGCAGTGGTTTTGAGGAATAAGCATTATCCTCACTTAACATCTCCTCACTATGTTTTGGAATAAAGCACATATTGTATCCTTTGATCCTTGGTTTTATTTGTACCATTTTTGTGTGAATAAAATTCTCTATTTAAATGGGCTCACTATTTGTGTATATATATTTTTTACTAGGTGGGATTATGCTCTTTACTAAAAATTATTAATTTGGAGTTAGATGAATTTGTGGTGTTTTTTCTAAATTTTCCTACATCAATAATATAAACATGTTATCTTTCCTTTCCTACAACTTACAAGGCTAGAACATAAGTCACCTATGTGTGACCTAATATATTCAAGTATGCAACACTATGCATCTTAAATACTTTAAAAGCGACAAACTCTATGTGGTTTGGTCTGTCTAGTTGTGCAATTATTGGCAAGGTGAATGCGCAGATAATTTTAAAATTCTTCTCACGACCATGAAGAAAGGGAAATGTGATAAATTTGTTACCTCATGGAAACTATATGGGACAATCCCTCGGGGTGGTCTCACCTTTGGGAAATCTAATGACTCTCCCATTGGGGCAAGGTGGGCATAACTTCTATCTTTGTTGCATTTTGTCACTTGACTGGTTCTATTTGGTCATCTTTGAGTACCTTCTAGGATTTGCTTTCCACATGAGACCTTATCTTACTCAAAGGGACTCATGAGATCCCAAGAAAGCACTCACATGTACTATTAGGTCTCAACATTCAGACATGAGATGTATATATCTAGTAGGGTTCGTGGCTCGATATGTGTTACTCGCCTCATTTGAGACTGTCTTTGATTCAAGGTATTGGTTTTGGCTTCTGATACAATTTAGGTGGAATTAGATTTACCAGGGACCAACCTTGCCTCTTTGGGAATCTTCATTTCTATATGATTCTTCTCCTTTGTGTCATTAGGATTCATGGTGCACTATGATAGTGATCCCTCCCTTGAAATTTTATCCAAGGATATTCAAGTACTCTTTAATGGGGAATATCATTCTTTTGGGCGATTTCAATGCCTTTACTGGGACATTGTAGACGTCGACCCATGATCGAATTGAGGATCCAAATTGCCTCCATGTGATAGACCCAACCATTGGCATCCATAAACAATCAAGCAACAAATCCAACGTCGTTAGTACATGTGGGCGACACCTTCTCTAGTGTGGTGAATCCCACATTCTTGTCATTCTCAATGGAATGTCTTATTATCATAAGTTCGATAGGTACACTTGTTTTCCTCATAGTGATGGTGTTAGTGTTGTTGATTATGTCATAGTTAACAAGGTTTGATTCCTCTTATCTAGCATCTTTTGGCTTCTCCTCGGTTTTCCATTATCAACCATGTGTACTTCCCCTTCACCCTAATAGACACCCATCCTTCTCTCCACCTAGTTCACTTGAGACTTATGTACTGTGATTCACTTTGATATTGAGTATGTTTATGCCTATACATTATGCCTCTCCCAGTGTGTCTCACATTTCACCCACTTTTCTTCCCTTAACATGACCATGGCCAACTATGACTTATTATCATAATTGCACAAGTACTGCTCCCAAGGGTGGGGAAATCATTCCTAGTGTTCCCTCTTTTCTCGGAACTTTCTTACTGAATTGAAACATTCCCTTTTTGGTGGGAGCGGCTTCGAGAATGTTTGGAACATTTTTTGAGGAATTTGGTGGTAGATGCGAGACCACTCTCAAGGGTGTTCCCTAGTTATCTTGACTTGTTGGGGAGTGCCTAGATGCTCCTCAATACATTGAGAGCCCCTTTGCATTTTCGATTGTGTGGCCCCACAAAAAAATGCATGAAATGTCTTTGTTTAGGCGTTATTTCAAAGTCATGCAAGCCTTGTTGGGGCCCACAAAGGTCCAACAAGTATTCAACAATCCTAATCAAGGTTTTACGAATAATAAACCAAAGGGAGCCCTTGGGGCCTTTGGCTCTAACTTTGTTGAATGATCCAACTAAATTTCCATGAACAATAATTCTTTGTAACACTCACCTAAATCTTACAATTTGAAAGAGTTCATAGGATTTAGTTTAAATCCTATCAATAGTCCATTGCTATAACTTTAGTTTAATGTTACATTGTGGATTTCATAGAATACATTTGTAACCACTCTAGAGATTACATGTGAATTGAATACTAAAATCTGCATATCTTAGAAAAACTAAAACTTATATCATTGATTATTGTAAATTCATGCTACTATGTTTTGCAATCAAGAACTAAAATATCTCAGTGATTTTTTATCGATATAACTTTGTGCATGTTTACATGTGAGATGCATTTGAATTTTACAACCACAATCTAAGTTGGCATACCACACACAAAGCTTTTCTTGTTCGAACTTATTTTATGATAGGTTCATAGTATATTCTCATAGTATATGCATACCACACACAAACCTGTGTGTATGATAGGTTCATCGAACATGCTCTTGATTCTGTCCAGATTTAAAAAGGACCTATGGGTGATTAAATCAGGCCCGATTAAATCAGGTGCTGGGTCTATTATTATTTGATTTCCAGGGATGAATATTAGATATAGATAATGAGAATCACTGTGCATATTATGTTTGTTTTAAAAAGAAGAGATCAACATTAGATCATGTAGGACTGTGGCTCGAATGGTTATAATGTTACTGTGGAATTGGAAATGATAATTGCATGGTTATTGTATAGGATGCACAGATTGATATAATCAAAGAATTATGGGCAATTGAATTGTTTTTCTTTATTGAATACAACAAACAATCTGTATACAATTAATGAACAATTAAATGTTTTGGGTCTTGGAAGTGGATTCTTTTTGGATTATAATTAAAACATATTTATGATTGATGTTTGATTTAATTTATTTTATGAACAATATCCGTATTATTCCCTCTCATTTTCTCATTTTTTCGCTCATTATAACCCCCTCACGATCCCAAATTCATTTTTTACACACCCTGTTCAATAAAATAAAATTAAAACTCTGTATGACAGTGATAAAAAATGACACAGAGATAGATGACAACTGATATATTTTGGTATTGTTTGCACAATCAGTTATTTAATGAATTGTCGAGAAATACTTGTGTTCTTACTCCCTGTCATGATATCACTTTTTCACTTATTACAATCCCCCCAGATATCCTGTGAACCCTATTTCACCCCTTGCTCATTTGACAATTATTAAATAAATTTTATGGATTGGATTGCATGGGTCTTATGTTGATTTATGAGCCAAACTTTGTTTCATATAAAGAGAATGTCATGTATGGTTTGTTAAGAGCTAGTTGCTAATAATTGTTGCATACAGGATGAGCTTCTTCAACAGAGACAGTCATGGCAGAAACAATAGGGGAAGATGTAACTGGAACATAGGGCCTAGAATACCCACATTCTCAATAAATTTCAATGCCGATCCTCAGGAGTTGAACCAATTTTTTCAAGCTAGGTTTTTCAATTGGATTGGGCAATGGATAGTTCAGCCTAGACCAGAGAGACCTTCCTTCCAGCCCAAAAATGTTCCTAGTATCCATGTGCCTCCCCATGTATCTTTGCAACCTGAAGTTCCCAAGAATGATGGATGGTAGGAGATTGTTCACCCGATAGTCTCCCACCATTGTGGCTGGACAAAATTGTCATTACCTCCTCCTCCTCCACCTGTAAACCCAAATGCTCAAATTTCCCCTGCACACACGCTTGTACAGTCCTCCCATGCAAACAAACAACTCAAAACTGAGGCTCACCATGTGCATGACAAATTTAAAGACGTTGTTGCTCCCTCCTCTCCTTCAAGTGACTTAGCCAAGTCAATGTCCTCCCATATGCACTTGAGAGACAACTGCTCCCATGTCATTAGTGAGATTGAGCCTCAAGGTTCCACCCAACCTAAGGCTATTTATGGGAAGTCCAAAGGGGACAACAACGACAAAGGAATAATTGCCTCTCAAAGTGGCAAACATGGATTTTGATTTATGTGTTTATAATTGATTTATTGAGGACAATGGATTGCAGAAAGTTTTGGACAAAAAACTATTTTTTGGGATATTGTGGATATTTACATGTTTTGGATATAATTTGAAATATTTATGATAATTAAATTTTAAATTGTGGAAATAAATATGGGAGCCACAAGGAGGCATGTGTTTAATTGGTTGTCTAATTATGCTTATTTTGTTAAGAAATAAAATGGAGTCACAAGGGGTCCCATCTACTTAGTTATTATTTAATAAAAGACCCTTAATTATTATTACTTCCCCTAAACTAAAATTAGTTAAGTTTTAGTTAACTTAACTAAATGAGGTAGTTGAACTACTTCAATTAATTTGGAATGCATAAAAACCACATGAAAAGGAATAAAAAGTGGTGAATAGAAGGATAAAACATACTAAGGTTTGCTCTTGAGTTTTATTGAGATAGGTCGGTTTTCATTCATTCTTCAATTTATTAAAGACCTAATTCTCTTTTTGACAAGAAGGTCCTATTGTAGACATCAAGGTTCAAAGTTGAACCATATCATTCATATGCTTGTTTTCATAGGTGTTGATCTATCTTTGATAGTCTGTGTAGACTTGTCTGTTTATGAATTGAGTTTCATGACTAATAAAGGATGTGGAGAGTCAAGTGGGCAACAGTTTGTGGCAAGCTGATCCAAATTTTAAAGTTCAGTTTTTACTTCTTGTCAGAGTCCTTTTGTATGGTTTTCATCAGGGATATCTAAGTTTGATTTTGGTCCATGCCCCCACAAGGATTTTTGTAAGAGAAGGATACTTTTGATTTCTTGGAATGAAATAAATCGATTGCTATTCTGTCTCATCTGTGTTAATCTATGACTTGGTTATTTTTTTCTTTTGATCTCCACATTTACTTTCTGCAATCTGTATATGTTCAGAAAATTATATAAAAATGTTATATTTTGCAACAATCTTTTTATTTAAAAAATCATCTTAAGCCCTTGTAATAAATACTTGTGGATTGAGAAATACATTTTGAGGCTATAAACATAGGGTAATATTCCCGACTATCTTGTCTTAGCCAAGCAAGATCCAAAAATGCTTGAGTAAGATAAATTCATATCTTTTCCTCAACATTTATTTGATATGATCGCCAAATAAATGTTGAGGACAATATATGAATTTATTTTACTCAAGCATTTTCAGATCTTGCTTGGCTAAGGCAAGATAGTTGGGAATATTACCCTTTGTTTATAGCTTCAAAATGTATATCCCAATCCACAAGTATTAACTACAAGAGTTTAGGCTGTTTTTTTAAATAAAAAGATTGTTTCAAAATATAACATTTTTATATAATTTTCCGAACACATACAAATTGAAAAAAGTAAATGTGGAGATCAAAAACGAAAAATAACCAAGTCACTGATTAACATAGATGAGACAGAATAACAATCGATTTATTTCATTCCAAGAAATCAAAAGTATCATTCTCTTACAAAACTCCATGTGGGGGCATGGACCAAGGTCAACCTTAGATATCCCTGATGAAAACCATACAAAAGGACTCTGACAAGAAGTAAAAAATGAACTTTAAAATATGGATCAACTTGCCACAGACTGCTGCCCACTTGACTCTGCACAATATCCTTTATCAATCCTGAAACTCAATTCATAAACATACAAGTCTACACAGAATATCAAACATAGATCAACACCTCTGAAAACAAGCATCTGAATGATACGGTTCAACTTTGAACCTTGTTGTCTACAATAATACCCTGCTGTCAAAAAAAGAATTAGGCCTTTAATAAATTGAAGAATGAATGAAAACTGAACTATCTCAATAAAACTCAAGAGCAAACCTTAGCATGCTTTCTCCTTCTATTCTCCACTTGTTCTTCCTTCTCATGTGACTTTTATGCATTCCAAATTAATTGAAGTAGTTCAACTACCTCATTTAGTTAAGTTAACTAAAACTTAACTAATTTTAGTTTAGGGGAAGTAATAATAATAATAATAATAAGTTTTTTTTTTACTAAATAATAACTAAGTAGGCGAGACCCCTTGTGACTCCCTTTTATTTCTTAACAAAATAAACATAATTAGACAACCAATTAAACACATGCCTCCTTGTGGCTCCCATATTTATTTCCACAATTTGAAATTTAAATATCAGAAATATTTCAAATTATATTCAAAACATGTAAATATCCACAATATTCCAAAAACTAGTTTGCTGTCCAAAACTTTCTACAGTCCACTGTCCTTAATAAATCAATTATAAACACATAAATCAAAATCCATATTTGCCACTTTGAGAGACAATTCTTCCTTAGTTTCTTTCTAGCCTTACAGAAAAGGACTTCCCCTAGAAAGTTTCACTTGGAGATGATTATCAATACCCTATCAAAGGAATGAAAGAATCCACCTACAAACTTGATTCAGGAACTCCGATGAGAATGAAGAATGTACTTTATGTACCAGGTTTGACAAAGAACTTACTTTATATCTCAACTCTAGATAAGAAAGGTTTCAAAGTTGCATTCATAGATGGTGAAGTTCTTATGTGGCCTAAAGGAAAAACTATAGAAGATGCAATTGTTATTGGAACATAAGAAGGTGGGTTGTATAGGTTAAAAGGTCACTCAGATGTAGCCTTGACTCACTCTACTGAAAGTCCTTGTGAACTTTGGCATAGAATACTAGCTCACATCAACTACAAATCCTTACCATATGTAAGCAAGGTATTTATAGGTTTACCATAAATAAAGGTTTATCATGAAGGTGTATGCAAGGGGTGTGGACAAAGAAATAACATAAAGAATCCTTTTCCAAAGAGAGACATTAACACAAAGGGAATCTTGGAACTTGTCCACTTAGATATATGTGGTCCAATGCCATCAACCTCTCTAAGCATGTATGCATACTATGTATCTTTTATTGATGATTACTCTCGTAAGACTTGGGTTTATTTCTTGAAATCAAAAGATGAAGTACTTGGAAAGTGCAAGGAATTCAAAGCCTTGGTAGAAAGTCTCTCCGAAAGGAAAATCAAGATACTAAGGTCAGACAATGGAGGAGAGTACACTTCAAATGAATTTGGAAGCTTTTGTAGAGATGTCGGGATTAAGAGGGAGGTCACCACTCCCTATAATCCTCAACAAAATGGTGTAGCAGAAAGAAAGAATAGAACGATTATGGAATCCATAAAGACTATGATTCACGATCAATATCTTCCAATGCACTTATGGGATGAAGCATCAAGAACAACAGTATATGTCCAAAACATATTATCCCATAGTGCACTTGGATTCAAAACCCCCGAAGAAATGTTCACCAGAAAGAAGCCATAAGTAAGCGATCTAAAAATATTTGGTTGTCCAGTGTTTGTACACATTCCAAAAGAAAAGAGAACCAAGTTGGATCCTTCAGGAAATAAGGGAATATTTGTTGGATACTGTGAGGTCTCTAAATCCTTCAAAATTTACATAATAGGTTACCATCATATTGAGATCAACAGAGATGTAACCTTTGATGAAGATACAACACTTAAAAGATCAAGGAAATGCCAGCTTGAAGAAGTATATGAAGAAGAACCTGTAGTTCCCAGAGTTGCAGAACCCATGAAGGAAGTTACAGTTACCCATGATGATGAGATTCCAGAAGATCATGATATGATATAATCTCAAGAACCTCCCCGTATGACGATATCTCATAAGAGAAATCCAGCTTGGGCGAGAGAACTTATTCAAGATACAGAGACGTATGGTGCCTCAGAAGGAACCATGAGACAAAGCAAGAAACCTAAGACATTCTCCAACTATATGGCCTTGATGTGTGATCTCGTAGACAAAGAACTTACTTGCTTTAAATAAGACATTTAGAAGAAAGAATGGATGGATGCCATGATAGAAGTATACCAATCCATTATAAAGAATGATGTATGGGAAGTAGTTCCCAGACCAAAGAACAAAGATGTGGTATCTTCCAAGTGGATATACAAAATAAAACATACATCATACGAAAGTATTGAAAAACATAAGACAAGATTGTGGCTCGTGGTTTTTCTCAAAAGGAAGGTATTGACTATGAAGAAACATTTTCTCCTGTATCCAGATACACTTCTATCAAAACCATCATAGCTCTTGTAGATAAAATGAAGTGGAAGTTACATCAAATGGATGTGAAAACAACTTTCTTAAATGGTGTTATTGAAGAAGAAGTGTATATAGAACAACCACAAGGATTTGAAGTTGAATATAGAGAGAGTCATGTCTGTAAATTGAAGAAAGCTCTGTACGGGTTGAAACAAACTCCTAGAGCTTGGTATGGAAGAATTGATAGTTTCCTAACAAGCTTGGTCTTTACCAAGAGTAAAGCTGATTCTAACCTTTACTTAAAGGTTATGAATGATGAGCCAATAACATTGCTACTATATGTGAATGATTTATTCTTGACAAGAGAAGAAAATCTCATCATAGATTGCAAGAAGAAGCTTGTTACAGAGTTTGAGATGAAAGACCTAGGTCCGATGCATTATTTATTAGGTCTTGAAGTTTGGCAGAGCATGAAGAAGATCTTCCTTAACCAAGGGAAGTATGTAGTTACAATAACTGTGAGGAGACGACCAACAAGGCCAAACAGAGTGAAAAAAATCCAACAAAAATCCATAAAGACAACAAAGAGCCATCACGGCTTCCACCACACAAAACATCCAATGAAAACACAACTTCAACCATCGATTCTTCCATTTGCAATGAATAATAAACATAGTCATTCCCGAGAAAACACCACTCGTTTACACAGTTTCCAACCTCAAGAAAACACAGACCAACACATTACCGAGTCAACATTCATTTCATACACAGAGTGAATTCATGGATGGACGAAAAGAACCATACCTGTAACCAATGGCCTTAAAAATGTGAGCTTGGTCGAGTAGTTCCTTCCACGCCTGAATCTTAGAGCTTAACCACAACAGAAAAAAAAAATGAACAATAACCATGCTAGGGTGACGACCAATGGGAGAGATATGGAGTGACGTGCATTTACTGCACGTCACTTCCATCCTCTATCTCATTCAATTACGTAGTACAGGCCAGCCAACCAACCATTAATCCATGCATCGAAACTTGCATACATTGCTTTCCAATTGCGCCACCCAATCCATATTAACCATTTCCAAAACCATATTATCACATATATCAAATGTGCCCCATATAACTCAATAAAATCATATAGCCACTAACATTGCTAGTTAAGACTAACATCAATTTATTTTAACTTCATTTGCATATAGTATAACATAGTATAGCATAGTTCCCTTTTCTTGGATTTATTCCATATTGCTCTTGTCTCTTGTTATAACTAACATGTGTCTTGTGTAGGTGTAACAGAGAGTGAACCATGGCGCCAATGGCGATGTAATAATAGTAAATACAAGTCACTCATACATGGAATTTAGAGCTTAGAGCAACATAACCAACACATAAAATGCATTACCCATCTGCCATTGTGACACCAACATAACCAATATTTCATCATCAATCATCTAGAACCCTATAAGCAGCGTCGAAACAACAACATAAAATGTGTAATAAGACTATTTATGATCCTCCAATCTACAAGGGGGTCCCACCTACTAGTATTATATATCATTAGCTTAGTTTAAATAAGAGGCTTTAGCAATACTTCGCGGGCGAAATCCTCATTGAGATTTTTATCGTCAACACACCTGTCTCATTCTGTTGCCATATATTGATGATGTTTTTGTTTCAGCCTCGTGTTGTTGATGAAGTTGTATTAGCTTTGTGATGTTGGTGATGTTGTTGTTCTAGCTTCATGCTAATGATGATGATGATGTTATTCCAGCTCCATGTTGTGAATGATGATGATATTGATGATGATAAAAACTTCTGATGATTTATAGATGTGTCATTCAGTGTTCCAGATGCTGATGATGATGTTTCCCTCTCCTTCTGTTGATGATGTTGTATTGGGTCATGTTAGTACAACGACCTTCTCATTAAAGGGGAGTGTTGAATTATTGTAACTTCGAAGAATATTCTAATTATATTTGAGTTATTATCTTATAGATCAAATCCCCTTTTGTGGATTGATCATGTCAGGTCTTGTATAAGATCAAATCCCCTTTTTTGGATTGGTCAAACCATATTTATATGGTGGTACTTGTAAAGTCTGCCGCTAATGTTTATAAAGTGGTTTTAACTACTTTTAGAAGAAGTCAACCCTACCATGTGAAGAGACATAACCCTAGCACCTCCTGAACTAGTATTTATATGTGAGGGTGGTGCCTCACTTACACACACTCACACTCACTCATCTAGTGCGCATATATTGAAGGCAGTTGCAGGAGGAAGGAGAAGAGAGGCACATGCTCAGTCTTGGTTTATTCTTGGTATTTTGGTCTTATCTTGGCATTGTATTGACAATCTATTATTGAGGAAGTTTTTGCTGGGTTTTCTCCCCCATGAGGGTTTCATAGGATAAAATGTTTCGTACCTTATGATTGTGTTTCTTTCAGTGATCCTCCTTATGTTGTTGTTTTGGAAATGCATTGAATACTCATGTAATTTGGAAATAACCTAATACAAGCACTGAAACTTAACGAGAATATCATAGTTGGGTGCCAGAGGGAGCCCACTTCAGAGTTTGAGATGAAGGATCTAGGTCTGATGCATTACTTCTTGGGATTGGAAGTGTGGCAGAGATTAGATGTAATTTTCCTTAGCCAAGGAAAATATACTATTGAGATTCTACAGAGATTCAGGATGATGGACTGCAAGTCCATGACCACACCCATGACGATAAATCTAAAGCTCTTGAGTGACAAATCTTTAGATTTGGTGGATCCCATGATGTACAAACAGTTGATTGGATCCTTGATGTACTTGGTGAACACTAGACCAGACATATGCTTTGTGGTGAATACCTTGAGTCAACACATGGTTGAACCTAGACAAGTACATTGGATGCTAGCAAAGCATATGTTGAGGTACCTTCATGGTATAGTTGGATCTGGATTGAGATATGTCTCAAGTGGAGATGTGATGTTGCAGGGATATATAGATTCTGACTAGGCAGGGAGTGTAGTGGATTAGGAGAGTACTTCCAGATGTTTTTTTAGTATGGGATCAGGCATGATCTAATGGTTGAGTAGGAAGTAGACATCAGTGGCACTCACTACATCAGAATCAGAGTATATCACAGCAAGCATGGCAAGCCGTGGAGCAGTGTGGCTCTAGAAGTTGCTAGTTGGGATATTTGATTTAGAATTGGAGCCAACTTTGATATATTGTGACAATCAAAGTTGCATGAAGCTTACCGAGAACCATGTATTCCATGACAAGTCTAAGCATATAGAGATCAAATATCATTACATCCGAGACATGGTGGAGAGAAGAGATGTGGAGCATATCCACGGACAAGCATATAACAAACATTCTCACCAAGCCCTTGTCAAGAGTGAAGTATGAGTAATTTAGGGACAAGCTTGGAGTGCTGTCGAATTTCCACCCTCGTTGAGAGGGAGGTGTGTTGTTTCTTCTCATGCCAACTAATCCCTCTGGACAAGGGTTCCCTGGATCAGTCACGTGAGGTGATTGAGGGAGCAATGTACTATCAAAACTGCTAAGAGAAGAAACATCACACACGTAGTTGTAAGACTATGACAGAGACTGTGTGACTCCAAACAATAGTTGTGTGCTACTTCGGTGGTTGTGTACCACTGGCAGAGGCTCTGTGACTCCGGATAGTAGTTGTGTACTACTTCGGTGGTTGTGTACCACTGGCGAAAGCTGTGTGATTCTGAACAATAGTTGTGTGCTACTTTGGTGGTTGTGTACCACTGGTGAAGACTGTGTGTCTATGGACAATAGTTGTGTGCTACTTCGGTGGATGTGTTCCACTTGTGGAGGTTGTGTGACTCCAGATAGTAGTTGTGTGCTACTACAGTGGATGTGTTCCACTAGCAATGACTATGTGTCATTGGAAAGTAGTTGTGTACTACTTGGCATCAATTGTGATTTATTGGGTGACATTGTAGTAGTTGTGTGCTACTAGCCGATTGTCATGGAGATTACCAGATCGTTTGGATGTAGCTGTGTGTGCTACCGTTTGATCACATAGATTGTGCCTGATGATTTGAGCTACTGAAGGCATTGTAGTAGTCATGTGCCTGCTAGCAGATTGCAGAGTAGTCATTGGACTATCAGATGAAGACATCGTGAAAGATGCCTCCTTAGCTAAGAGGGAGTGTGGATGTTTTGGTAGTTGCGGGAGGATATTTCCCTCATAGATGACCTTTCTTAGATGCAGAGAAGATTCTAGAAGCAAGAGATCCATTGAACATATATTGAAATACCTTAGAAGAGAAGTCAACCCAGAAGAATAAAGTAATAATGAAAAGACACATGTCCAAAGAAGAAGTCGGCCCAGTCTAGTGAATAGGAAGACTAAAAATAGAGGACGTCTTAGCTCATTTGTTCTCTCACTCACACTCCCCCAGCTACATAGAAGCAAGGCACAAGTTTGAAGGAGGTGACACAATAGTTGCAGCTACACAATTTATTATTGCTCAATTTTTTGATATCTCTCTCTTGTGCGCTACTCCTTGAGGAGGTGTGCTACCTTTGTATGGTGTTGTTGCTGCAGCTGAGGTGGTATTTCTGGTTAAGCTAGCACTTGTACTAGTGTTTATTTGATTGGACTTTCTTTGTGAAACATAATCTATCTAAGAAAGGTTGTTGGGTTTTTCCCCCATTTGGAGTTTTCCCAGGATAAATCCCGTGTGTTCTTTTCTGTCTCTTGTTTATGTTACTACTGCTTAGTACATGATATATATATGTTAATGGCAACAAAGTAAAATAACACTAGTAACACTAATGCTTTGTAAATAAGGAAAATCCAACAAACAATGGCACCAGTTTTTGATTTTGGGGTTGATTTTGGTGTTTTTAACCCAAAAGTATGATAACCATTTTGAAGTCAGTTCTCGTTAAGTTGGTAACCATGTTCCAAGTGAAAAAGACCCCTTTGATGAGTAAAAACACTTAAAACAAATTTCCAAAGGAGATGGACGTTCTGGTTTCTGACACATGGTGAGTGTGAAGTATGTGCACATGGATGTAAATAGCTTGTCCGTGCCTCGAAGAGTATGACCAATGCCTCAAAATCTGTGATATGCCTCGAAACATGTGGACTACCTCAAAAAATGTGAAACTTGATAATCATGTGAATAATCATTTCCTATGGCCAAAGTGTGGTACATAAATAATAAAAAGAGGGTCCATGTGGGTAAGGTGTGCTAAACCATGGGGGAGGCAACCCTTACAAAGCGCGATCACCTTTTACAAGGAAAAGAATAAGTGAATAGTTAGGGCACAATAAATCATCTGTCTTAGTAGATCCAACTAAGAATGCCCACATACCTACCCATGACATAAATGCCACCTACCCATGAAATAAATGCCTAACCTCGAGACATGCCATGACAACACAACTAAGCACCCTAAGAATAGGGACTAAATGGACATGCCATGACCGTCCACCTAAGGGGATATGGTTAACCACTAACTGACACTTGTACATAGGAACATCCCATCATGGCCATATACAAAGAAAGTCATCACACTTTGGGCTCATTATAATGGTCACATCTTGTGAAAAAATGTAGGGTACACTGCATCGAATCTAGGGTGTAACAATTGGCTCCAACTTGGGGACATGTGCTCATCTTGAGAGTGCATGAAAACTCTTGAATCTTCCAGAAACCTGTAGACCCAAAACATTCTCACAAAATGGATATTAAATTCAAGGGATAGGAAGACACAAGTGCCTTAGCAGTTCATTGAGATAAAAATAAATATGAGCATGAAATGAAATGAACGAAGTACATATGCCAACCTTTAAAGAATTTCATACAATGTAAACATCATTTCCTTGATTAAAAAATGAACAAAATGCAACACTCAATAAAATTGAAACATACAAGTTAATCTAATGCTCATGCTAAAGCAATTATTCATCATAACCTACTCTAATGTAATAAACATAACATGCTAAGTAAAATCATAAATTCAATGCAACCATTTAATGAGTTCATCAATACCTTGAAATCTACCTTTGTGCTTGGTCATAGACCAAAATAATGAAAAATTAATGATCAAGTAAGAATATGCTGACATCTTCTTTACCTTTCTACGGTCAAAATCTGAAGTACGATCATGATCATGTGAAAGAAGAATGAAGGCATGCCAAGGTTTACTTGTACTGTTGCAAGCTTCTTCAATCAAAAGGTGGATAGGGCTTATGTAATCATCTTTCTTGTCATAAGCATAGGGAAAACCATCATTGTTACTCATTGAACCATAAAACAAGAGGGGCTCTTAGGGAAGATCCAATAGAAACCTACAAGAAGATTGTTGCCCCTCTTTGCTATCTCAATCACATATATGGAAGAAACATGAGAAAACCCTTTAGACCTAAAAAAATATGTAAATCGATGGTTCATGGATGACTGCACCTGTATGCAAAACTAAAAATTCCTATAATAATCCCAAGATTGAACATGTTGGTGTCTTCAAAAAATTGCATCTTAAAAACCAATACCATTGGATGGATTTTCTTGAATGTGAAAGTCATGAGTTGAGGACTTCCATGGCTGAAAGATATTTGATGTCAACTGGCCATGAAAACCCCCTACCTATACCTCTAAATCAACCTCATTAGTGGGATTACATGGCTGTTCCTACACAATGAAGTTAGATTTACATTTAATGAATAATAAATAATAATGAAGTTAGAGATACACAATGAATAATGAGAACCAATGCATATTATGATCTATTTCAATGAGTGAGTGATCTTCACTCATATAAGAAATGACATCCTATAATTAGGAATGCATGCATAATAGTGATGGTCTAAGATTATAAATTCTAAAATAGAACTAGTCAGTTAACTCCCACTGAACTAGTGTTACTCCCACTGAACTAGTGTGCTGAAAATATAAATTTATCCAACACCCCCCCTGAACATCACTATGGAGTAAAAAATGAGTCCCAACTACTAGGCCAGTTTAGGTACTTATGTACAATGCACCTAATGAACACTGAATAAAAACAAAGAAAGAGGGAAAGCCACGTGGGAACAACCCCCCCCTCAAAAGATAATGTATCAAAAGAAGAAAATGACAGCTACTAGGAAACTGTGTTCTTCACTGCAAGACAATCCCACAAAGTCTAAAACTTTGGCTCACTGAAAGTCTTCGTGAAGATGTAGAAATAATCATGGATCTGATGAAGTCCTTTGACAACCTGTCAGGCCTTATACCTCTTGATCTTGTGGACCCATCTGTACTTGGAAATATTCCTTTCTAGTGGAAGTGGAACCAGATTCCAAGTCTGGTTCTGTAGGAGTGAGTCATACTCCATCATGGCTTCTTTCCATAATCGATTGCCCATATCCTTATTGTAGGCTTGCAGATTAGTAGATTGAACCATATAGCAATGCATGGGCATCGCAGGTTCTGAAGCTGAAAGTACATGAGAAGGCTCCTCATGCTGAGATTAAGTCCTCCTCGAATCCAATGGATTCCCTACAAGGTTTCCTACTGCCTGCAGTGTGGTATGTGCCTTCTTGGGCATCTACTAAAGCTTTGACACTGGCTTCTTATTTGGCTGTACTATTTGCTTATTTCCATGTACAAAATCTGAGTGTATGGAATCATCCCTGATGTCTGAAACTGATGGAAGCACAAGAGTATATGCATGTTGCACTGGAGATGCATGCAAAGTACTCTCCTTGTGTAAGTAGAATAGAGGAGTCATAGTCAAAAAACTTAGTGAATTTATACAACCTTGACTTGTGATCCACCTCACCAATTGCAATGATGGAATTGTCATGCATGTCAATTATTTAAACTGAATCTGATGTAAATTCAATCTTTTTACCTTTCTGAGTGATCTGATAAACTGAGAGTAGATTCATAAAAAGATTTGGAACATGTAGAATAATCTCAAAACTGCCATTGTGGAGTTCCACTCTCCCTTCTTCTGCTACTGCTACTGGAGTATCATCTCCCATGAGAATAGGGGGTCTTGAACATGGACTCAAGGAAGAGAAAAATTCCTCTTTCGCTGCCATATGATGGGATGCACCAGAATCTATAATCCATGAATCAGATGAGGAATTAATTGCAACTAGAGCATGATGATTACCTTTCTTAGGAGCATGATCTTCTTCCTTCTGCTTCTTGACGCCCTCTGGAATGAAGTTTCCAAGGTTGTTCTGCTGAAGTGTATGTGCCATAAGATCGATATGTTTCTTCATGCATGTGGATTCTTCACGATTCGGTTTATTGCAGTAAGTGCGCTGCTTTCCCTTCTTCTTCTTCTTGAAATCTGAAGAGTCTGAAGAATCATTAAAGGGTTTGGAATATCCCTCCTTCCCGTTCTGTTTGGATGACCCTTTTCCATCATGCATGGTGAGTGCATGTGCTTTGGGATCTTTCATGAGGCCCATCTATATGAGTTTTGTCTTCTCTTGTGTAAGAGACTCAATGAACTGAGCCAACATAGGCATTTTCCAATTTGTTCCAAAAAGACATGCCAGAATGGAAATTGGAGACATATACAACGTATTCTGGTCCTAGCTTGGCTAAGATTGTTAGAATAAGTTGTTTCTCTTGTGTAGACTTATCAATACCACATTCACCCAAGCTCAATAACAAAGATTTAAATTTAGTAAAAAATCTTGTATATTATCAAAACTTTTAGGGTCTAAGGTATTCAACTCTACCTCAAGCATATGACCTCGCATCTCATCTTGCTTTCCAAAGAGTCCTTCTAAGGTGGTCCAGATCTCGTTTGGAGTCTTGCATGCGGAAACATGAAACCATAGATCAATGGAGATTAGCTCAAGAAGTAGCCCTGTGGCCTCATCCTTACAATTCACCCATCTCATCTTCTCAATCGCTGATGTAGGTTCTGTTTCTGTTGCCATCATCAAATTATACAATCATTTCCTTCTGAGTTGGAATTCTGCCTTGGGATTCCAATCAAAATAATTGTATGGTATGAGGATTACCACCAACTTTTACTGAATAAGAGTTGTCCTATCCATCTCTCCCACTATTTCTAAGAACCACTAAAAATTTACTCTCAATCTACAAGTGAAAAATTAAGAAATCACGACAGAAAGGGCACTTTAAGTGAAGATTTGTATCAATTTCAATAGGCTATGTTCTGGCTTACTTTCTGAGCAAACAATGAGGAATTGCGCTAAATGGTTGAAAACCCACTTGCAAAATGGGTCGATTTACTTCTCACACGAGCCGTTTCCTAAAAAAATTAATATTTTGGGAGAAATCACTGTAGAAAGGTACAACCACAGATTCATATCAGTTTCAAGAGGCTATCTTCCGACTTACTTTCTGAGCAAACGGTGAGAAATCTCGCCAAACAGTTGAAAACCCACTTGCAGAATGGGTCGATTTACTTCCCACATGGGCTGTTTCCTCAAAACATTAATACTTTTGGAGAAATATCTGCTGAAAGGTACAACCACAGATTTAGCTCGCCGAAACTTCGATTTTCCTTATTCTTTGGCTTGTCTGGCTTGCTCCAAGCAACGTAGCTCTGATACCATGTCAGCGTTTCATGGAAACCTGCACAAGAGATCTAACTAAAACATACACAAACAAAGCTTATCAAGAAAAGGAAGAGAGATACATAATGAAGAATGACAATCAATGTATATTATGATCTATTTCAATGAGTGAGTGATCTTCATTCATATAGGAAATGACATCCTATAATTAGGAATGCATGCCTGATAGTGATGTTCTAAGATTGAAAAGTCTAAAATAGAACTATTCAGTTAACTCCCACTGAACTAGTGTGAAAGTCCAAAATAGAACTAGTTAGTTAACTCCCACTGAACTAGTGTGCCAAAAATATAAATTTATCCACCAATAAAAACCCCAATGTCTGCAAAATGCTTCAAGGAACGCTGAAAAAGATGAAATTTCTCACTTCGTGAGAGATTTAAACCAAAACACTACCTCATTTCTTAAGCCAAATGCAAAAAAATTCATCACGTGTTCTTAAAAAATGATGTCATTGTCTCTACAAAATTCAAAGAATGTTGAAAAATGGCATGAGGCTGAATCACCATTCTCACAAAACTTTAGAATCTCCCTTAGATCCACATTGGGTTCCTCATAAAAAGGAGCCCATACATTTGAGAAATCAAGATAAGAAAAATATTGAACCAACCATGAATTTCCATTGAGCATTGGGGCCCGAGTAACCCAAACATCAGAATGAATCTCTCTTGGACATAATGGAACACCTGCAAAATCCAAAAGAACAAACAAATCTTCCCAAAATTTTCCTTTGTTAGAGACCATATTCGAAAAATACATGATGATGATTTATTAATATCATAGGATTGCATACCAATCATATAAATACCAAAGATGTGGAGTCACCAATATAACCTAAGAATTATGAGAGTTTGGGTTCATAGATACCTCACCAATGCTTCGAATCAATCTCAAGTTACCTTTCAATATTTCTTTATGGGAATTATTCTTGCAATGTATCTCTTTTATATTTTCTTTGAGTGGATTTTCCAGATGAGACAGATCAAGGTTAGAAATAACTATAATCTCATTAAGATACAAATACAAAAAAACTTACCCAATAACATGGCGGGATAATGTCGTCAAGAGCCAGGAAACAAACCAACAAAGATGTTCTTGACAACAATGCCAAAAAAAGTTACCACCCAAACTAGCATCCCTTTTGGGGATGCTTTGGGGATAACACAATACGAGAAATGCACCACTCTTACTTTAGGCCAACTCCTAGAAGCCACAGGGGGTATCCCAATTGTTCCAACTACACACCTCAATATATGTTAGATAGGCCAGTGCCTCACGAGACAAATTCCTTAAGAATATTCAAACAAGGGTTAGGGTAATAAATACTACAATATAGAGAGGGTTACGAGCTAATTAAACAAGTGCTAAGATGTGAAATAAATAGCTACAACATAAATACAAACCAACACTATAATATCACTCTTTAAATGATGAAATAATTACCTTTTACCACACAAAAGTGAGATCTTGTTGCACAGATCAAAAACAAATAATATAATTGAGTTATCCCTTTATTATATGCTACAAATTGGTTTGGCTTTATTCTATCTAACAATTCCAGAATATGATATATGATAACAAAAAAAGAAAACCACAAAAAATGTAGATTTTGGGTGAGAAAAAAACACCCCAAGAGTGCCTAAAAGCACTTAGAATGATGAATCTTGGGCATTTTAGCTAGGGAAATGAATAATCATACAAAAATGACCCAATAATAATTAATTGAAAGTACAAATGAATTAGAACCATGAAATTATCTCACACTTGCCAAGAGAGGTGGTGAATCCCTCTAAGGTTTCACCACAAATCTCCCAAATGAAAAATAACAACAATAAACCATTTAAGAGATGAATTTCACCATTAGAATGCATTAGATATCCTTTATAAATAATCTACAAACAAAATATAAGTTAGAGTAGGGTTAGAATGCACCTTTTAGGCTTAAACCCTAGCTTAGGGTTTCACCAATTCTAATTTTAATTGCTATAATTTGATTTCTAGAATTAGTAAACACCTTAAATCAACCACAAACTATTATATATAAACTTGAAGCACAATACCACTAGGGCCAGTTTGCTTTTTTAGGGTTAAAAATTAACAATGAAGCATAAACCCACAAATGAAAATGTCTAGAAAATGAATGTAAACCGTTAGCTTTGCAATAGACAATGAAATAAATATATTTGGTGGTTTACATTTTATAATTTTTTATAATTTTTATGTTTTATAGGACATAAAAAAAATTGAATTTTTAGGGTTTTTGGTTGGTGAATGTTGAGAGTTAGGGTTTAGCCTTATCTCCACTAGGGCTTATGGGGTAAATATGTATGCTCCTCTAAATATTGGTTATCCACATTTATGAATCAAAACTAGAGACTAGAGCTACAAATCTTGTAGTCTATTTGCTAATCAAGACAAACCATGAAAACCAAGGTTCTACAAAAAAATGTTTCCTCAAGGGAATAACCTTCACCAACAAGATCAACAAAAGACTTGAAAATAATACTTAAAACCCTTGCCAAGGAGTAGAGAACTAATCAAGACAAGAGATAAGCACTTAACAAATCGTTTTAGGGAAAAATGAAGAGATACAAACCCAAGAAAGATAGAGCTCCAAGAATTGACACCAAGAAAACACCAAGTACATATATTCTATTAAATGGCTCCAATAATGATCTCCAACAATTCACAACAATTTGAATGAGATGAGTGCCTCTTATTTATAGATAAGTCTCACAACTCCCTCCCATCATTTATTCCCTATATACAGCCCAAGAGAATAAAATAAGAGTGACTTGCCATCTACAAAGCTTGGAGACTAAGTCAAATTACATTGAAATGATACTTTACATGATTAAAACCCTCATAAAGGGGGCAACTTTAACAAAATGTGCTCAAAAAATGTCCATCAATCCTTGAAATATGTCTCCAAAGCATGACCATGTCCATACCTAAGGTCAAGGCACCTCCATGAAGCATGGAAGTGACCCTCCAAGTCAAAAAATGGGTCATAAAACCCCCAACAACAAGAATGATGTCAAAGAATGAGTCAACCCTCAACTCTCCAAAAGACATGAAAGAAGTGCTCTAAAATCCATCCACATCATTAAGAGCGAGTGCCATGTCATCTCTTCAAAGTGCAAAGTCACTTGAGTGACCTCCATATCATCCAAGTGTTCTCAAAATAATCCCAATGTCCTTATGAAGTGCACCCAAGTGAAAATGACCCCCTTTGATGAGAAAAAACACTTTAAAAAAGTGTCAAAGGAGGGGGATGTTTTGGCTTCTGACACATGGAGAGTGTAGAGGATGTCCACGTGGATGTAAATAGTCTGTTCGTGCCTCGAAGAGTGTGACCAATGCCTCAAAATCCGTGATATGCCTCAAAACATGTGAGACTGCCTTAAAAAATGTGAACTTGGATAATCATGTGCAAAATCATCTCCGAAGGCCAAAGTGTGGTACAAACATAACAAAGAAAGGGTCCATGTGGGTAAGGTGTGTTAAGCCATGGCTGTGACAACCCTTACAAAGCACAATTACCTTTTAAAAAACAAAGAATAAGTGGATAGCTAGGGCCCCGTAAATCATGTATCCTAATAGATTTACCTCAGAATGCCCACATACCTACTTAAGGCATAAATGCCCAACCTAGAGGAAGTTGCCACCTCTAAGGGATAGTTGACCGTAGCAATAAAACCAAGCACCCTGAGAATGAGGACTAAAAGGACATGCCATGACTATCCACCTAAGGGGATCTGGGTAACCATTAACAAACACTTGTACAAAAGAACATCTCATCATGGCCATATACAAAGAAGGTCATCGCACTTTGGACTTGTTATCGCGCAGTTTGTAGTTAGGATAAAAGGCCTGAGTCTTGTAGGTCAAACTGGCGTAACAGGAACCTGTCCCACCCAATGTCACCACGATGGGAATGTTCTTTCTATTTAGGGAGGTGAGGCCCAGGGGAGACGTCCCCGGTGACCTGGGGTTTTGAGGAGGGAAAAGGATTAAAAGACAAGGATAAGTTTTCCCCTCACAAGTCACCACCCAAACAGATAGTCTGACCAAAGGCTAATTTAAGAAGTAAAACCCCCAAAGAAGTATGCCTGCATGGAACAAAACAACAACAAACTGATATGTGCAAGCTATTCAATGGGTTAGTACTTCATAAGACTATCTAATAAATATATAAGCAATATGGCAATAAATATTGACGAAGTCAATATTTATAAATATAACAATGCAAGTAATGTCACTTCACCAATAAATATGGCATTCAATGTAAACAGTCAACACATCATCTAATAAATGCCTTAGATCACCATTAAATTGCTCAAAAGACAAAACGTTGCTGCATTATTGATATAGTAGCATAAGATGACGACATCAATTAGGGTTAGTAGTTATCTTTTAGACTAGGGTTAGTAGTTAGGGTTTCAATTCAAAGGGTTTGAGAGTGTTGTAATCAAGTTTCACTTCAACGCTGGAGGACTTTAGATCAGTGCCTTAGGGTTTAATGGAGTCAAAAGTGAAGGACGCAAGAGTTGAAGGAGGCTCAGATTTTAAGGACTAGAGGGAAGAGTTTTGAGGTGTTGATAAAACAAGGCCTTAAAATCAAAACCTTAGGGGAGAGAGGCTCACTCCGGTGTTGCTACAACAAGGCCTCATGCTCTCTCCTCCTTCCTGGAAAAACGACAAGCTCAATAATAAAGCATAAAACCAAAACAAGAGGCTTTGAATGGACAAGGTGTTGCTACAACAAGGCCTTTCAACAAACCCTAGAAAGAGTACAACCCTAGTGTAGTAGACCTAGGCCAGGGACGTCTCACTCTTCTTGGATTCTAGATAGTACGACTAGCAAAAGAGGGAGAAGAAATAGGAATTTAGCTACGGCTAGGCTCTTTCTTCCTTCTTCAATGGATGAAAAATTATCTATCAGGGGACATGAGACAAGGACCTACTTGTGTGCTTGTCACCTAGGGTTTTTCTTAAAAAAAATCATAAATATATGCAAGAAATTAAACTACAACCATTCATTAAAAAGTTTTGCAGAAAAATACTTAAAATTCACCAAGAAATAACCATGCAAACCTTAGTTGTAACACCTTCCATCAAGAGAAAAGAAGAGATGCCAAAAAATATCTTCCTTCAACAAGTGCGTCTCACTAAATCAACCAAATACCCAAGAGAGGGCGCAAATTTCAGACCTCCTTATGGAGTGAATGAGTCATGATAAAAATGAAGGAGAAAATCCTCCATTTATACAATATCATGACCTAATTTTACTTTTTAGGTCATGTAAAAGGCCGATAAGGCCAAAATACCAAAATCATATTGTTTTACATTAAGTTGTCAAATTAAATCCTAAATCAAGCTGAAAAGAGAGTAAAATCCCCTCCAAGGGAGACGTTAGCCCCTTTTTGGGTAGATGGGGCGTCCTAGAGAAAAATGTTAGCCCTCCTTGGGCTTCTCCAACCTGCCACACATGTCACTGCTGCCTCCAAAAGTGTCCATGATGTTGGGTGACATCATGGTCAAGGTAGTGACGTCTTAGGCCTCCCAAGGCCAACGTTCCACTGAGAGAGGGTCATCCCCCCTAGGTCAAGCTCTGTCAGGGGCCTTTGGTGGAACATCCTCTTCTCCTCCGGTGC
The DNA here is from genome assembly GCA_000966675.3 of Picea glauca. Classification (NCBI taxonomy): domain Eukaryota; kingdom Viridiplantae; phylum Streptophyta; class Pinopsida; order Pinales; family Pinaceae; genus Picea; species Picea glauca. The sequence goes on along the minus strand of JZKD02S0778015.1, from coordinate 33,098 downwards.
AAAGCCTTAGATCCATCTCTATCTTGTATCTCCCCCTAATGGGGTCTCAACATTCACCTGATGGTCTCTTCAGCCCCATGGAGGTCCGAACTGATCATTTCCCCATGTGTACCGGTCCAAGATGGTACTTGTCTGTTGAGCATGATCCTGCACATCAAAGGCTACGCCCTCCATGGGCTCATTAGTCACAGGGATCATAGCAATGCCAATCACATTTCATCATCAATATTAATAAACATATGCATAAAACCCCTAATAGATCAATCAATAGCTCAAAAACGTTACACAAACCTAATATACAAGCCTGGGAATAGGTCAAGGAATCCTATTGGGCTAGTGTCCACTGAATAAGGGGACATTGTCCTGGCATGGTGACCAGTGGTGACAACGTTACCCATAAGTATTTTCACAGAAATGAGAAGGCTGGATCGTGATGAGATCCCCTTTCCCTTGGCCATGCAACCAAAGGTCACTGCCCTGGTGTGGTAACCAGCTGATGGAAATGTCATACTGCTAGGTACCCATGGACCTAATAGGATGGCTCGTGATGAGACCCCCTATCCTCTGGTTAGGTCTTGTTTTATTATTTTTTAGGGTCCCTCTTGTTTCTTGTTGATAATCCCTTTATTGCTTTCTCGGGGATCCCTGGGCGAAGCATCTCGAGGTTTTATTCTTAGGCTTTTATCTTTTACAATATTTCTTTTACCTTCTGAGCCTTTAGCCCCTTCTTCCCACTAAATAAGGTGCAACCCTAGAAAGGTCAACCCAGTGCCCAAACAAGTGGAATGGGACAGGTGAGCGGGAAACAAGATGGAAAAGTGAAACTGTGAAGGGAGCGGACGATGGATTCTCAGAGACAACCCCAATGACTAACCGAAACCAACAGACACAGGCTTACTAAGACACCTTGTTAATCCCCAAAACATGGTCAAGTGGGCAAGTGTAAGATCCAAGCAGTTGTTAGAAATAAAAGGAATCAGATGCATACATTCAATGGTTTTGATGATCAAAGTGATACATACCATGATACCTGAACTAATTACCTCATGAAGCAAGAACCCTCTCTGACACAGGACCAAGCCGATGGTGGTGGAGGATGCTGCTACTGGCAGGATAAAGATGTTGGAAGAGGGAAAAGGTGGGCCCTCCAGGGCCATGCTGAAGTCAATCCTGCTCTCAGTACTCCATGTCTAGGACCCGTGGGCCTCGAGACATGATCTCCTAGTTATCCCTGAAAGTGGGGGATAACATCTGGCTCCAACTCAGGGACATGTGCTCACCGTAGAGCGCATGAGAACCTCAGCATCTCTGGCATAGCCTGCTGACCTACTCAATCTCAATATTAGTATCAGTAACAAAATTGGGGTGGTAATGCCACCCCAACATACATATATAAAAATAAAGACTGAAATAACACAATCAATAAGGTGAGTGTGAAATCAAACTAACATGCAATGCAAATGGTATAATACATGAATGAAAAATGCCTACTTACCTGCACTTACCTGTGAAGTCAGGTTCCCCCACCTTGGTGGGGATTGAGGAGGTGCCCGCTGATCGGTAATGGACGTCTTCTTCCTTCTAAAGTGGACAGATAGTAGGAGTCATCAACTGATTCTCTTCGAACTTTGAAAGGCCTGAGCCATGACTGAGTGCTTCCTTTGACATTAGTTGGTTCTCATTTCTGAGTATCCCACATCCATACTATATCTCCTTACTTGTATTTCTTGATCTTGTATTTGGTTGTCTCTTGGACAACCCGGGTGTATTGTGCAGAGGGAGGAGGGTGGGCTTCTGCTGTAAACACTTCCTGCGGAGATGGATGGATCTGTACATTGTCTTCTGGTGTTTTTAGTATCTTCACAGTCCCTATTTCTTTATCCTTGAATTCATCCAAGAGTTGTTGGTATTCTTCCCTTTTAGGCCACTTAACTTGATCAAAGTCTTCTTCTGATGCGAAAGGCATATCTTCAGGGGAGAATTTATGAAGAGTTTGTATGATCTCATCATGTGCTTTGTTATTCTTGACAGGGTGATTGGCTTCCTACACATGGGTTTTAGCTACTGGTTCATTTAGGAGATGGTCCATTATTCCATCTTTCAAAGGTAATTCTATAAAGGAAAGGTCCATTTCAAGAGTGCCACCCAACATTGAAGCAAATTTCCTGGACAACATCCCCCACATATCTGGGACGTCTACTATCGCGATGTTTATGTGGATTACTTTCTCAGGGTATTCTTTAAGGGAAATTTCCACATTCTCAACTACTCCATGTGTGGGTATGGCTTTAGATTCGAAACCACACACATTCCTGTAAAGACGTATAACTTTCAATCCCAATTTTTGCATGACTTTGAAAGGCATTATGTTGGCACCTGCCCCTGTATCCAAAATACAGTTATTGAGGCTCTTGTTGTTCATTACTAAAGTCATAAAGAAAGGGGGGTTTTCATCATACTGGACCCTAAATTGATCGGCTTGTAACATGATAGGGGGGTCCATGGGTCCATTTGATCCTTGGAAGAAATTGTCAAAACGCTCCTTCATAGATGGCACCTTAATGACTTCTCTCAGGGGAATGGTTACATGCATCTTAGATAGTGCCCCTTCAAAGTCAAAGTTTAAGTTAACCTTCTCAGTCTTGGATGTCTTAGGAAGGAGCACATCCAAAGAAGGGGGTCCTGTTTGTTCAGCGGTAGGTTGGCTCAACTTCTTTCTTCTATACACCTAGAATTCCTGTTTCTTCAACTTTTCTTTTGATTCCTGGTCTAGGTTGTTTATTACTGTCATCCTAGCTTTCCTGGCTGCTTCCCTTATGGCCTCTTGATGTTCTTCAACGATGATATTTATCTGAGGGCCTTCAATAAAATCTCCTATATTGTTTACTTGTTGATGGTCATTATTACTGTAAGGACATTCATGCTCCCAATGGGCTTCGCTGCATTCAAGGCACCAAGGGTTTTCATCAACAACATTTGTTGGGGCTAAAGTGTTTGGAACCTCTTGCTCATTCTTTGGCTTATATAATTGGTTCCCTTTTTAAATCTTCCCTTTGTACAAAACCCTGGGTGCTTGGCTTTGGGATCTTTCCAAGTTGACAATCCTACTCATCATTTGTTCTTGATTCTTCATGATACCATCCATAGAAGCTTGTAACTTGGCTATACTAGTGCAAAGGTCCGAGGTAGGCTCAATATTGTGGACTATCTTTGGTTTGGTATCCACCTTCCCCCTTGGATTTGCAAAAGGCTCAATTTTAGATGAGAGGAGGCTAGCCTCAATTTTGGTAGCGAGCTCTTGGGCTTCTTGAACTGATTGGGGATTTTTATCCCCGAGGAGATACCCTAATTGGCCATTGAAAGACTTGGTGTAGATGTGGACAAGGTAATAATCTTTCAGATGATGGCTTGTAGGGATCTTTTGCAGCAAGGTCTCGAATCTAGTATGGAATTCTTGAATAAACTCATTTTCATGTTTCCAAAGGTTATTTAGTCGGGTAAGGAGCATGTTAGGGTCTTCTTTGATACTCCACCTCTTGAGAAAGACCTCTTCTAGTCTGTCCATGGTTTTAATGCTACCATCGGGAAGGCTTAGGTACCAACACCTTAAAGCATCATAGAGGGTAGCAGAGAACAACTTCATGAATAAGTCTTCAACATCATCACTAATGGGATGAAGCTGAAAAAAATGCCCAAACGCTGCTCATGTGCTCTTCGGCATTAATTGCATCAGTACCGGTGAATTTAGGCAACCATTTATCGTACTTGGCTGGCATTTGCCTAGGGTAGCCTGGTATGGTTGACATGTCTAGTGGTTTGAAGAGAGTACATGACCATTGTCTTAGATTGTTAGATGGGTTTGCTGTAGTGGTGGTCCCTGAACTAGACATGGTTTTCAAAGGAAGACTCTTTCCGAAAAGTGATTTTACAACAATAGAGTTCCTGGGAGGCTTCCTTTTGAAAGATAAAGGAGGATTATTGAACTTCTTTTTGGTTTGTGGAGTCGCCAGATAGTTTACTTGAAACTACCAAAGAAAAGGGAAAAAACCCTAATGGAGTCGCCAGGTAAGCTTGTAAGAAAAAGACTCTCTGAGGCAAGGCTTACCGAAAAGTTGTTGTCTTGAGGAGAATTGACTCAGTGTTCCCTGACAACAATGCCAAAATGTTATCACGTAGTTTGTAGTTAGGATAAAAGGCTTGAGTCTTGTAGGTCAAACTAGCGTAACATGAACCTGTCCCACCCAATGTCACCACGATGGGAAGGTTCTTTCTATTTAGGGAGGTGAGGCCCAGGGGGGAGACGTCCCCGGTGACCTGGGGTTTTGAGGAGGCAAAAGGATAAAAAGACAAGGATAAGTTTTCCCTTCACAAGTCACCTCCCAAACAGATAGTTTGGCCAAAAGCCAATTTAAGAAGTAAAACCCCCAAAGAAGTATACATGCCTGGAACAAAACAACAACAAACTGATATGTGCAAGCTATTCAATGAGTTAGTACTTCATAAGACTATCTGATAAATATATAAACAATATGGCAATACATATTGATGAACTCAATATTTATAAATATAACAATGCAATTAATGTCACTTCACCAATAAATATGGCATTCAATATAATCGGTCAACACATCATCTAATAAATGCCTTAGATCACCATTTAATTGCTCAAAAGACAAAACATTGTTGCACTATTGATATAGTAGCATAAGATGAAGACAACAATTAGGGTTAGTAGTTAACTTTTAGACTAGGGTTAGTAGTTAGGGTTTCAATTCAAAGGGTTTGAGAGTGTTGTAATCAAGTTTCACTTCAACGCTGGAGGACTTTAGATCAGTGCCTTAGGGTTTAATGGAGTCAAAAGTGAAGGACACAAGAGTTGAAGGAGGCAAAGATTTTAAGGACTAGAGGGAAGAGTTTTGAGGTGTTGCCAAAGCAAGGCCTCAAAATCAAAACCTTAGGGGAGAGAGGCTCACTCCAGTGTTGCTACAGCAAAGCCTCGTGCTCTCTCCTCCTTCCTGGCAAAACGGCTAACTCAAGAATAAAGCATAAAACCAAAACAAGAGGGTTTGAATGGACAAGGTGTTGCTACAGCAAGGCCTTTCAACAAAGCCTAGAAAGAGTACGACCCTAGTGTAGTAGACCTAGGCCAGGGACGTTTCACTCTTCTTGGCTTCTAGATAGTACGACTAGCAAAAGAGGAAGAAGAAATAGGTATAGCTATGGCTAGGCTCTTTCTTCCTTCTTCAATGGATGAAAAATTCTCTATCAGGACATGAGACAAGGACCTACTTGTGTGCTTGTCACCTAGGGTTTTGATTCAGCAAAATCATAAATATATGCAAGAAATTAAACTACAACCATTCATTAAGACGTTTTGCAGAAAAATACTTACAATTCACCAAGAAATAACCATGCAAACCCTAGTTGTAACACCTTCCATCAAGAGAAAATCCAAGAGATGCCAAAAAATATCTTCCTTCAACAAGTGCGCCTCACTAAATCAGCCAAATACCCAAGAGAGGGCACAAATTTTAGACCTCCTTATGGAGTGAATGAGTCATGATAAAAATGACGGAGAAAATCCTCCATTTATACAATATCATGACCTAATTTTACTTTTTAGGTCATGTAAAAGGCTGACAAGGCCAAAATACCAAAATCATATTGTTTTACATTAAATTGTCAAATTAAATCCTAAATCAAGCTGAAAAGAGAGTAAAATCCACTCCAAGGGAGGCATTAGCCCCTTTTTGGGTAGATGGGGTGTCCTGGAGAAAAACTCTAGCCCTCCTTGGGCTTCTCCAACCTGCCACACGTGCCACTACTGCCTAGTCTGCCTCCAAAAGTGTCCATGATGCTGGGTGACGTCATGGTCAAGGTAGTGACGTCCTAGGCCTCCCAAGGCCAACGTTCCACTGAGAGAGGGTCATCCCCCCTAGGTCAAGCTCTGCCGAGGGCCTCTGGTGGAACGTCCTCTTCTCCTCTGGTGCAAAGCCCCAGATCCATCTCTATCCTGTATCTCTCCCTGATGGGGTCTCAACATCCACCTTATGGGCTCTTTAGCCCCATGGAGGTCTGAACTGATCATCTCCCCATGTGTACCGGTCCAATATGGTACATGTCCGTCAGGCATGGTCCTGCACATCAAAGGCTATGCCCTCCATGGGCTAATCATTCACAGGGATCATAGCAATGTCAATCACATTTCATCATCAATATTAATAAACATATGCATAAAACCCCTAATAGATCAATCAATAGCTCAAAGATGTTACACAAACCTAATATACCTGAGAATAGGGCAAAGCATCCTATTGGGCTAGTGTCCACTGAATAAGGGAAGTTCCTAGAAGAAACCTCTTCTAAGCCATGCAAGTGGATGAAATGGTCAAGGGATGTCCAAGCAGGTGGGTGCAATGAAGGCCAAGGATGCAAGGTGTCACCTGTAGGTGCCTTTGTAGAAGACGAGCTGTACCTGTCATGGATGCAATTCTTTCCAAGCCCATTCATGCCTTTTATTCTTTCATTTATTTCATTTTTTTTTATTGTTTTTTCTTTCTTTTTGCTCAAGAGATAATCAGGGGGCAATGTCCCGGCGTGGTGACCAATGGTGACAACGTTACCCACAAGTACTTTCACAGAAATGAGAAGGCTGGTCCGTGATGAGACCCCCTTTCCCTTGGCCATGCAACCAAAGGTCACTTCCCTGGTGTGGTAACTAGCTGATGGCAATGTCATACTGCTAGGTACTCGTGGACCTAATAGGCTGGCTCGTGATGAGACCCCCTATCCTCTGGTTAGGTCTTGTTTTATTATTTTTTTGGGTCTCTCTTGTTTCTTGTTGAGAAGCCCTTTATTTCTTTCTCGAGGATCCTTGGGTGAAGCATCTCGAGGTTTTATTCTTAGGCTTTTATCTTTTACCAGCTTGCTTTTACCTTCTGAGCCTTTAGCCCCTTCTTCCCACTAGATAAGGTGCAACCCTAAAAAGGTCAACCTAGTGCTCGGACAAGTGGAATGGGACAGGTGAGTGGGAAACAAGATGGAAAAGTGAAACTGTGAAGGGAGCAGACGATGATTTCTTAGAGACAACCCTAGTGACTAACCAAAACCAACAGACATAGGCTTACTAAGACACCTTGTCAATCCCCAAAACATGGTCAAGTGGGCAAGTGTAAGATCCACGCAGTTGTTAGAAATCAAAGGAATCAGATGCATACATTCAATGGTTTTGATGATCAAAGTGACACATACCATGATACATGAACTAATTACCTCATGAAGCAAGAACCCTCTCTGACACAGGACCAAGCGGATGGTGGTGGAGGTTGTTGTTGCTAGCAAGATAAAGATGCTGGAAGAAGGAAAAGGTGGGCCCTCCAGGGCCATGCTGAAATCAATCCTACTCTCGGTACTCCATGTCTAGGACCTGTGGGCCTCGAGATATGATCTCCTAGTTATCCCTGAAAGTGGGGGATAACAAGACTCATCAGAGTGGTCACATCTCGTGAAAAAATGTAGGATACATTGTAGAGAATCTAGGGTGTAACACGCCAATTGTGCTTGATTGTATGTAGCATCAATGGTGGCAATCTCCATACACTTCAACTTGTGATAAAATGTCCCTACAATCCACTTATAAATTTAAGGACAAGCTTTTCAACTGGATCAATAATGCCAAAAATGATTCACAACCAATTGAACTGATGGATGTACTTCTGTATGAGCATGTTGAAACCTTGACAAAGGTGAAGCCACTTGATCTTCATATCATGTTTGTAGCTAGAAGGATAGACTGAGAGACTAAGGGCTTCCACAAGCCCTGTCCAAGTAGTAATTGGATTTTGATTCACCGCACGTTCTGTAACCAAAAGTTTGGGAAGGCCTGTGAGCTTCAATTTGGTGAACGAAATCTTGTCGTTGTCAGGAATCAGATTATAGTCAAACCAAATGTCCATGTCAAGAATCCAACTTTCAAACACTTTCAAATAACGAGATCCATCATAAATGGCAACACACATTTTGCATGTTGAGGAGATGGCTTGTTGATGGATATATTGTTAACCTTTACAACCGACAAGGTGGTTGTATTGGCAAGTGCCACCACCCTTTCAACAAACATCAATGTTTCCATGGATCATGTAGTTGTCATCGTTGATCCCAAAGAAAAGGGCCATAGATGCAATTTTTAACAACTTGTATTCTTTGAAAATATTTTTAAAATTACAAAAATCACATTCCTCAAAGGGTTGAAATTCCTCCCAACAATGAATATCTCCTTTCAAATAACATGTCTTTTAAAAAAAATATGAGTACAGATTCCTCCCAATTTCAAATAACATGTCTTTTAAAAAAATACGAGTATAGTGTTTTTTAAAAAGAGAGTTAATATCTTATAAATAAATAACTCATAAAGGAGGAATGTAAACATCATGCACAATTTTTATGAATCTCTTCCTTCTGCAACAAAGCAATTCAACTTTTTTTTCACTTTTTAATTAAACTTCATAACATATGCAATGTATTTTGATTCTCATGCTAAATGAAAAGTTTACCCATGTCATTAATGCGACCATGCCATCCGATGCACTCCCACTACTTCATTGAATCTCTCTTCTCTTCAACGCAATACTCAACAACGTCGTGAGCATATGAGATATATGGATGTGAATCGACAATGCATGGAGCATAGGCCCCTGATCGATGGTTCTACACAGAGGAGACAAATGACACGAATTCCACAAAAGAGAAATAGGTGATATGAAAGAAACCCAAAACGAAGTTTGGATTGAGGCACGTTGTCAACACAATACCTGTTGAATTTTAATGAAGATTTGTACCTTGGACAAGTGGTTCCTATGGGTTTTTTAAACTTTTACCTAGGAATGTGGTCCACAACTTAAAAGTGGGTCTTTTTCATAAAGTCAC
>JZKD02S0778015.1:8057-24163 GCA_000966675.3 Picea glauca | reverse complement strand
TAATTTAAAGTTCACTTTACCACTTATAAAGTGACTTTATGAAAAAGACCCACTTTTAAGTTGTGGACCACATTCCTAGGTAAAAGTTTAAAAACCCATAGGAATCACTTGTCCAAGGTACAAATCTTCATTAAAATTCAACAACTAAATCACGTTTACCAATGCAAACAATTTATTTCTCCAATGCAAACTTAAGATTAGTGCCTTTTAAAGATGGGTGAATGGAGTCTTGAAAGCATGAGTTAGATCAACAAAATCCTAGGGTTTCAACCTTGTACTCCTCCTAGCAACAATGCAACAAAAGACTTGTAAACTAGCAAATGTGATGAAGCTTAATCGAGGGTGTATGCACTTATACTTCTCCTAGGCTTTCAACCGACAATAACCATGAAAAGAACAAGAAGAATTAACAATCACAGATTTTCCTTACCAATTTCAAGAGAGATGCAAGAACAAACCCTAGTTCACCAAGCAAATTACCATTCATATGCAAGAGAAGAAGTCTTCAAGAGGTGTGCACCACCTTAGCTCAATCATTCACCAAGAGATATCACCAAAAATCATTTGCACAAGAGAGAGATACCAAAATGCCCAAGTAGGACACCAATTTCAGCCACTAGTCTTCTCACAATGGGAGAGCTATATAAAATGAGATAGAAATGATCTCTATTTATACAAAAACCTCTAACAAGAGTTTGTCCACAAAACTTAGGGTAAACCACAAAGTAAGGGGACAACAACCCTTACTTTGCCCCTTTACAAGCTAAATTCAAATTTAAATTTAAAAAATGCACAATCGAAACCCTAAAGTGATGTCATCCCTCTAGAGGGTGACGTCTTGGCACTTTTAGTAAGTTGTTGAAGGAGAAAAAGGTAGTCGTTGGGCCCTCTAGGGCCTCCTTCTCATGCACTAGGGTTTCTTCCTTCAATCCAAGTCTTTTCCATCAAAACATGACAAGTGTCTCTTCACCACCAAGACCCTAGCCCTAGGGTGACGTCAAGCCTTCAAAGGTTACGCTTTGGCCTCCAAAGGCAAGTCATTTGGCTTGTAGGGGCTAGGTGAGATCCTCCAAGGTGTCGTTTAGGCCTCCAAAGTCATGTCATCATCATCTGGTGTGTGGGCCTTGGTATCCAACATGTGGGCTTCAAACCCCAAGTAAGCCCAAGCTAGGCTTGTTTTTTCCAAAATTGTCCACCAACTATGTCCTCAAAGACAATGAATACACCCTCCAAGGATCTCAAGTCAAATGCATCATATGAGTAAATCAAATCAATAAAAAATCCATCTAAGCATGTACAACCAAACTACCTCATCAAAATAAACAAGTGCTCAAAGACCCTATGCAATTTGCCAAGTTTAGGTATGGGAGGTTTGACAAAGTGACCTATTGGGTGAATCTTACCTCAAGTTTAGGAGTGTTTCCCGAGTGGCCCTCTCTCTAAGTCATGTGGATGAAGTGACATGGATGGGGGGCATGACTTTTGGGCATGGGGTTCATGACATACAAGGGATTGTATTGATTCATTTATGGGTTCCTTTGTAGAGGGTGTGTTGCACCTTTTTCCAAGCCCATTTATTGCCTTTTATTCTTTTAAGATGTTTCGTGGTTGAATCCAAGGTGGGGCTTCTACCTAAGCATGAAAAACAATGCCCACCTTGACTCTATCCTGGTCACATCATGCTTCCCCAAGTTGAAAACACGTGTGGGGATTCTATCTAAGCATGAAAAACAGTGCCCAAACATGATCCACCTTGGTTGGCATTTTGTATTAGTTATTTTCACGGGTCCCATCAGTTTCTTATGAGAGACATTTCATTGTCCTCGGGATCCCTGGGTGAGCATCTAGAAGGTTCATGATTGGCTTTTATCTTTTTCCAGCTACAAGCCTTTGGACCTTCAACCCCTTCTTCCCATGAAATGAGGGTCAACCCCTTCTTGGGTCAGTACACCTGAAAATCCCAAAAGGTAAGGAGATGAGGGGATGAAGTGTGGAAAGTGACAAGTATGGTCGGGAATGGCACGATGACTTGTCAATAGGGCCTCCTAGTGGCAAACCTATCCTTAAAGGTGGCCCATTTACTAGGGCGCAATGCCAACAACCAAACTGAAACAGGGCAAAGAGCATAATTTCCAAGCAGACGTTACATAATAAAAAACAGTTTAAAATATAACAAACTCAAATGCCTCAAATATTGAAATGAAACTCACCATAATACTTGACTTGTACCTCATGGAGCAAGAGCCAATGTCTTCCAAGAGCCAGCTGGTGTGGTGGATACCCTCATGATGAACTTGGAATTGTGGTGGTGAAACGGGTCTCTGTCAATGCAAGTGAACACTGCTAGTCAAGCTGTCTCTCGGTACTCCATGTCTGCAATCCGAGGGCCTCGAGACATCATCTCCTTATTTATCCCGAGGAACTGGGGATAACATTTGGCTCCTACTTGGGGACATATACTCGCCGTAGAGTGCATGAGAACCACAACATCCCCTGGTGGACCTATGCCTACATTGAAACATGAAATTGTAAAATCTATGGTGGTTCTATCACCCTTTGTCCATATATATCAAAAACCAAAAAAGACAAGTAATCTAGAAAAAATTCTAAACTAAACATGTAATATGATGAAAACAACATGCAAGGAAAGCAAAATGAAATATGAAATGCAACTAAGCTACCATGAGCAATCAATATGAAAATGCAAGAAATCAAGATGACCTGCCTACTTACCTAGAGCCTTGGGGCCTTGAAGATCAGGTGATAGGTGATGTTAGGTGAAGTCATATGACCAGTGCAACTAGCTGATCATCTCATCTCGACATCTCCTCCTGTGCTTAATCATGGAATACAACAAAGATAAGTCAAGCACACAATGATCATGAGCATAAATAGACATATAATCAATCATGAAACAAAACTCATGGAGATGGGTGGGAGGGAGTAAATCCTACTGGAAAGAACATCCACAAGCATAATCGATCCATCTTTGGACGAGACTATCGTATGTAGATGATGCCTCATCTATATGACTGAAATTGACCATCTCCTTGTCTTCGTGTGTAGCAAGAACATAAGTCAGGTTAGCTTCAAGTGGATCTTCAACATGATGCGTTTCGTTGAAGTCTTCTTCATCACTGAAACTGTATTTCTTTGCGATCATGGCACATAAAGAATTTAATCTATGACACGTTTCAGCAAGATCTAGTGTCAACAAATCAGTAGGGTTTTCTTCAACGATATCTTCATCCCCAAGGGCTTGTTCTTTGTCTTCGCTCGAAATGTCACTGTTTCCCGAATGTTGAGAGGAAATAAGGGATCCCAAGAAAAACTAATGATTTTCCAAACAAGAGGAAATGGGGCAAGGCACAACCTTAGGTTTAGAGAAAAAATCTTCTCCTGAACCTATAAAAAGCCGCTTGTTTATCTGTGAATTCTTGCCAAAAGTATCAATACGAAAGTACTTCCATTTGGTAGCGTGAGCCTTTGACTGTTCTAGAATGGCTATGTACTGGCATTTATCAATATCTGAGCACAATGGTGGTTGGGAATCTTCATTGAACAACCCCGGGTCATTGAAAGGATACTCATCACAACTCTCAAGGGATGGTCACGCATATTGCGACAAGTTATCTTCAAATAATTCTAAAACCATATCATCATCGGGTTGCCAAACATTTGAATCATGTATGTTCGAAGACCAGTCCTTTGGAGGTGAGAACTCAACCCCTTTTGCTTGAGAGCTACCATCAATGTCGTAAATGGGATCTCTATCAATGATGAAGCAACCCACATCCAACCTACATCTCTCGATCTATATGATATCATCAATGTGTAGATCGTCCATGTCTGAGAGCTCTTTCGCAAGAGCATTTGCATCATTGGGACTAATAACTTCTCCATCTTCATTTGTAGGAGAAAAACAAGGTTGAATGACTTCATCTTCGTCAAGTGGGAGCATATATACCAATGTATCCTTCTGCTCATTTGGATGTTGCACTTCATCAGGGTCTTCTTCTTGGAAACTTTCTTCATGGATTTTCTCTTTAACCAAGTCTTCGTCATCTTCAATAGAATCAAAGAATTCACCATCATGATGTTGACCTCTAACAAGTTTGCAGACTTCTTCGAGCATGGCGAGAGGTTCATCGTCATTTGGGAAGTTTTCCCGGTACCAATACTTCTCGGTCACAACGTCGTATAATGATTTTGCTCCATAATATGCAATGGAAACCTCCCAGGCTAAGTTTAGGGTAGGATTTTCCTCATAATTTTGGAGGATGGCGTCATACTCTTCTTTTAGTTGTTCACATAACTTGACCAGAAAGTCCTTGTTGGGACAAAGTTCTATCAATTGTTCACAAAATTCGTTATCTTCTTCTATGCTTTCTTTGAGGCACATAAAACTTTCTTCATCACTGTCATCATCTTCTTGTCTTTCGATTGTTGCTTCAACAAAATATGGAAGAAGCGTTTCTCTTAAACCTTCAATAGGATCAAGGTCAAAACCTTCTCTTGACAAAGCATCCTCTAGGTCTTGAATTGTCTCTTCAAGACTTTGAGTTTTCGATCCCCAGTGTTTAAGGAACTCTCGGATGAGGGTCGTTAAAAAATATATACTTCTTGGCTTGCAAGAATGATTGATCCAATCCTTTTGTTTTCTTCCCAAGGACAACGAAAACAACCATAGGCATACATCCTAATGTTGTATATTCTCATAGTAGATGCATCTGATAAACTCAACAACATGTGTAATCTTCCCAAGCCAATTTTTTTTGCTTGGAAACACTAACTAATGATTGAATTAACTGTTTGTTGTTGTGTATGCAGGTTGGCCACTGATATTTCGGCTTGAGGGTTTAGTTATTCAGTCAAAGTTTATTCAAGATGCATTCAATACATATAGATCTCAACAATACACAAGATATGGAACCACAAACAAAGATCTGATCTTTTATTATGAGAAAGCAAGCACCTGGTACAATATAGAAGCAGATCTGGAAAAACTTTAGATGGCTTCAAGACAAGATATGAGCTGCTACAAAAAGCTCCCGGAAATGCAAGATAAGCCTCTCAAAGGCTGAAATGTAAGATGAACGCTCCAATACAAAATCTAGGGTTTGACCTAACCCTAGAGCTATTGATATATCCTGCTGAAGACTATAAAGACCAAGGGTTCGACCCTCCTGAAGAAGAAGAGATGCAAATGCCACCAAACTCCACCAAGAGATAGATCAGGGCAAGGGCAACCCCTTTCCTGAAGTATGAAGCCCAAATATTGATTTCTTCAGGCATGGGGAGGTAGCATATGCTGCATAGTGCTTGATCAATACACAGAGGGATTCAGATGGTCAACAACAGTATCAGACAAATATCAGGACCTTGTTGGGACGACATCAACAAGTTTTTGGTTCGATTCCACCAAGGAGACCACCTAACAAGGGGTTTGAGCACACCATTGAGTTGGAGGAGGGGGCTAAACCCATGATCACAACACCCTATTGTCATCCTCGAAAGTTCAAGGATGAGATAGAGAAAGCAATTAAGGAATTGCTAGCAATGGGACACATCAAACCTAGCAGCAGTCCATTCGCTTCTTCAGTTGTCTTAGTTCTAAAGAAGGATGGTACCATGAGGATGTGCATCGACTACCGAGCCTTGAACAAGAAAACCATCAAGAACCAATATCCTATCCCTCACATCGATGAACTGCATGGGGCAGTTTTCTTCTCGAAGATTGATCTACGCTCTGGATATCATCATATCAGCAACCGAGAGCAGGACATAGAGAAGACAACATTCTGATGCCACTTTGGTCATTTTGAGTTCTTGGTTATGCCATTTGGGCTAACAAATGCACCAACTACATTTTAGTCTTGCATGAACCACATATTCAGGGATCAGTTGAGGAAATCATTCTTGGTATTCTTTGACGACATCTTGGTTTACAGCAAGACATGGCAGACATATCTGAGGCACTTGGATGAGGTACTCAACATCATGGAGGCACAGTCACTATATGCCAAACTTCAAAGAGTCCAAGTGTGAACTCAGTATGACAAAAATACTTTACTTGGGCCACATTATCAGTGCGCAGGGGGTACAGGTGCACCAAGAGAATATCAGGGCCATTTTGGATTGGCCAACGCCCAAGAATGCGATAGAGTTGAGGAGCATCTTTGGGCTATGTATCTATTACAACGGTTTGTCAAGGGTTTTTCTTAGCTTGGAGCACCACTTACAGATGTCACCAGACAGGGGGCCTTCATCTGGACCGATGAGTCGCAGAAAGCCTTTGATCACATGAAGGAAGTCATGGGCACATGCCCAGTGTTAGCATTACCGGACTTCACTTTGTCGTTTGTATTAGAGTGTGATGCATCTGGTGAGGGCATCGGGGTAGTTTTGATGCAGGGAGGACACCCCATTGTGTTTGAGAGCAAGAAGCTCAGTGAGCCCGAGAGGTTGTACTCTATTTATGACAAGGAAATGCTAGCGATCATGCATGCCTTGACCAAGTTGAGACAATATTTTGTGGGTAGCAAGTTTGTAGTCAAAACAGATCATAACAGCTTAAAGTATTTCCTTGAGCAGAAGGATCTCAGTGAGCGCCAACAAAAATGGGTAACGAAGGTCTAGGCCTTCAATTTCGACATAGAGTATTTCAAGGGGAAGAAGAACATTGTGGCCGATGCACTATCTAGGAGACCTGCGGCATGTTCTTTGATGGAGGTTTCAGTGGATTGGAAATCCCATTTGTTTATAGAATATTCCAAGAACAAGTTCGCTTGTGAGGTTTTGGATATGCAAGTTCAGGATGACAGGTACATGGTCATTGACGACGTCATATTCTACAAGGGAAGAGTCTACTTAGTGCTAGGTTCAGGGCTCAAGAAGAAGATCTTAGTAGCAGTTCATGATTCGCCATTGGCAGGCTATCAGGGGTTTTTCAAAACCTACAAGCAAATCAGAGAGAGGTTCTCATGGAAGGGCCTCAAGCAGGATGTTATGAGGTACATCAGTGAGTGTGTGACTTGTCAACAGAACAAGTCAGAGCATACACTTCTAGCAAGACTACTTCAGCCTCTTCCCATTCTGTAGCGGAAATGGGAGAGCATGTCGTTGGAATTCAGGGTAAGCACTGCATCTATGTGGTGGTCGACAGATTGACTGGGTTCGCTGACTTCTACGCCATACCGATAGATTACAGCGCAGTTCAGGTGGCTGAGTTATTCTTCAGGGAGGTCTTCAGACTCCATGGGTTGTTGTGGAACATCGTCAGTGACAGGGACAGACGGTTTATTAGTACATTCTGGAGGGAGTTGTTCAGATTGGTGGGGACAAAGTTGACACCCAACACCAACTATCACCCTCAGACAGATGGGCAGACCGAGATAGTCAACAAGTGGGTTGAGGGGTATTTGAGAAACTATGTGAGAAGACAGTAGAGAGCATGGGTCAAGTGGCTACATCTAGGAGAGCATTGCTACAACACCACCTTCAACATGTCCATTGGCTTGACACCCTTCTGAGCATTATACAGTTATGATGCTCCCACTTTGATAGACTTGGTTTTCAGGGAGAGTAGAGCTCCCAAAGCTAAGCACTGGATTACCAAGAGTCAGAATATTCTCAAATTATTGAGAGAGAACCTACAGGTAGCGCAAAATCGACAGAAGATGAGTGCAGATAGGCACAAAATAGAGTGCAACTTCGAGGTTGGGGACTGGGTATTCCTAAGACTCCAACCCTACAGACAGTCATCTCTGAAGAAGAGTGGGGTCGGGATGCTCAAACCTATATTCTATGGACCTTACAGGATCAGGCGCAGGGTAGGCAAGGTTGTCTATGAGCTAGAGCTTCCAAAAGGGAGTCGGGCTCATAACGTGTTCCACGTTTCTTGCCTCAAGAAGGTCGTGGGACAATTCATCAACACATCAGAGGAGCTTCCCCCAATGGATGAGGAGGGACAGTTGGAGTTGGTTCTGGAGGAGGTACTGAAGTTCCGAGAGCGGAAACTGAGGAGCAGGGTCATTAGAGAGTGTCTAATCAGATGGAGAGGGCTTCTAGTAGAGGATGCTACTTCGGAGAGCGAGCAGGTGTTACAACACCCTAGATTGGTATTGCTTGAGGACAAGCAATCTCGGGAAGGGAGGACTATAATGTCCCTTTTCGAATAGGAGCTCCAGAGAGGAGGCTTAGTAATATAGACTTTAAACAACCCCGTTAGACTATAGTCGGGGTTGTACAGGAGTAAACAGGGTTACTAGAGGTCACTTCAGCCGAGGGTGTTATAATTTGAAAGTGACATTGAGCTAAAAGTGACTAAAAGCGCTTTTAAGCCAAAGGGAGCTAAAAATAGAGCAGGTGAGCTAAAAATAGGTCAACAACGAATTAAGGTTTCGAGCAACTATAAGAAAAGGTAAAGCGACCTAATTCATCCATTATGAAGAATTTGACTTGATAGTTGAGGAGAGAGGCACATCTCAGGATAGAGCTTTGTGGATTCCAGGAGGAAGACACCCAAAGGATGATTTCGGTGTTGAGAGACACACACTAGTCATCGGGAAAATCATCCAGATCTTCCATCGTACTTCAGCAGCAATTATCCAATTTGCAGCAATGAGGGTGCACTTGTCCAGGTAGAGGGCGCAGCTACTGAGCATCAGATTGATTCTACTTGTCCCAGTCAGGGACAATCCAGTGATTCCCCTCCGACCTAGTTGAGAGGAGGGCAGGATGCTTCTATTTCCTGGTTTCTCGTCAGATTCCGACGGAGAAATCATCTTAGGCACATTACTTAACCATTGAGGGTGCAAAAGTTGGGGAGGATGCATTTGGGATTCCCGAGAGATCATCAAATCAGATCTAGGGAAATCCTTCCGACCCACTTCAGAGGAGCCTAGGGTGTTCAACTTGAGACCCTTATCAGCGGATTCCGACAGAGGAACCCCTAGGGCGCAGTTTCCAGCAAGAGTTGGGGTGCATTTCCCTAGGGGGATCCATCCAGGGTCGAGACACATCAATAGAGGGTCGATTGTCAGGTTGTTAGTCACTAGGACCGTGTGAGAGGGCAAGGCGCATTGTTTGGGATAGTTTCCAGTCAAATGCGAGGTGTGTAGCCACCAGGGCGCACAATTGAATTCCACAACAGTTGTCGTGTGAGTTGTCGTAGAGTGCAACAGAGCATCCAACTCACATCCTATCCAGCAGGAATCTTCTATCATCCAGGTATCATCTTTCTAGTTTACTTCTTTATTGTATTACAGCTAAGATCAACTTAGATCTGATCTAGTCGAGTGATTCTCTATTTTTAGCTGCATACGACATTGTAACCGGTAGAAAACTCATAATATATGATTTACAGTCTTTTGTGTCATCCTCTATCTTTATTATTATTCATATGTTGTAAACAACTTATTTATCTACACTATGCGAAAAACACCAAGCATGCTAAAACCCGCAGCTTAAACACATCCAGAAACCCCCAGTGTATCAGATTACATAGTCAACACAATAGATTAGCAACTTTTCCTAGACTAGCCGGATCTAGGATATTACATCTTGTTGGTGTTCTTGCTTTCATATGGTCTGGTTAAGGCATCAAACATCTCCTTTGGTGTCTTCAATTTTGATACATTGCGTATCAAGTGATCCTTGATTGAATCTGTCAAGATCCTCTTGGCCTTGTTTTCATTCTTCTTGAACTTTGCCCTGACGTCTACTTTTTTTGGTTTTGTGAGAACTTGCTTAATGTTCTCCCCTAGCCTAGGGATAACTAAGGAGATTATGTCTCGAGGCCCACAGGTCCTAGACATGGGCTACCGAGAGCCAGATCAACTTGAACATGGCCCTGGGGGGGCCATCCTTTTCTTCTTCAGCGTCTCCACTTTGTTAGCATTAGTAACATCCATCACATCAACCTGGTCTTGCAACAGAGATGCATCTTGATCCATGAGGTAACGAGTCCGAGTATCATGGTATGTGTCACTTTGATCCTCAAAACTTTTGAATATGTGCATTTAATTCTTTTTGCTTCTAACGTGTGCTTAGACCTTATGCCTTTCCACTTGACCACACCTGGGGGGAATGACAGGATGCCCTAGTAAGCTGGTTCCCATAGGGTTTGAGTTGCCACTGGGGGGATTCATGAGAGGTCATCGTCCACTCCCACCATACTTACCACCTTTCATCTTTTTCCCGCTCATCCATCCCATTACACTGGTCCGAGCATTGGGTTGGCCAAATATCTAAGGGTTGTACCTTGCCTTGTGGGAAGAAGGGGCTAAAGGCCCAAAGAGTAAAAGTAGCCGGCAAAAGACAAAAGCCAAAAGGATGAAACCTTGAGATGCTTCGCCTAGGGATCCCCGAGAAAGCAATAAAAAGCTTCTCAACAAGAAACAAAGGGACCCATAAAAAATAATAAATCAAGACCTAGTTGGAGGATAGGGGGTCTCATCACGAGCCAACCTATTAGGTCCATGGGCATGTAGCGGTATGACACTACCAATAGTTGGCCACCACGCCAGGGTAGTAGCTCTTGGTGGCATAACCAAGAGAAAGGGGGTCTCATCACGAGCCAACCTTCTCATTTCCTTGAAATGCTTGTGGGTAACATTGCCACCACTGGTCACCATGCCAGGGCAGTGTCCCCTAACTAGCCTCTTGAAAAAAAAAGCAATAAGAATAAAAGATAAAAGGCATGAATGGGCTTGGAAACATTTGCATCCATGAGAAGGTGCAGCTCACCCTCTTCCGAGGCACCCACAGGTAAGCCATACATTTCCCTGCTATCACTGCACCCATTGCCCAGACATCCCTTACCACCTCATCCACTCTGGCCTAGATTTGACTTCCCCAGGGAACATCCCACATCCAATGAGCATTGGCCCAATAGAACATCCTAGCATCCCCTCCAAACTTGGCTTGCAGATTAGCATAACGTCTTTCATGCACATGTTTAAATAACTTGATGATTAGATGTGATTGACATTGCTATGATCCCTGTGACTTATGAGCCCATGGAGGGTGTATTTGTTGATGTTGCAGGGCCACACCGATGGGCAAGTACATATGGAGAGATGATTAGTTCGGACCTCCATAGGGCTAAAAGCCCACCTGATGGATGCTGAGACCCCAGCCAGGGGCAGAGACAGAGCAGGAGATTACACTAGAGAGAGAGGATGGCGTTTCACCAGGGGCAACCTTGCAGGCTTGGACCCAGGGAGGTTGTGCCCTTTCCACCATGATGTACACCTTGGAAGGCCCATGACATCACCCAGGTCACCCAACTTTTTGGATGTTTTGGAGGCAGTTGTGTGCCAAGTGGCATGTGTGGCAGGTTCCTAAGGCCTAAGGAGGCCTAACGTTTTGCTCGAGAAGGCCAATGTTGCCCAAAAAGGGCCTAACGTCACCCTAAAAGGGAATGACATCACCTTTACAGCTTATTTTAGGGTTTAATTGTGACATTTAATGTAAAAATTGGATATTATGTGTAACAGGCCATGTCGGTCTTTTTTGACCTAATTCTAGTCTTTGTAATTGTATAAATAAGGGAAAAATCACTCTTATTTTTCATCATCTTTCACTCACACTTGTGGCTGAAATTTGCACCCTCCTTGGGGTTTCTTGGCTGAAATTTTAGGCACACTTGTTGAATGAGGCTTATTTTGGATTATTTTGGCAAAGTTCTTGGTGGATGTGTTCAACTGGGGTTCTTCTTGATGAATTCTTGATGTATGTAAGTGATTTTTTTGCAATTCTTCTCAATTGAATGGTTATAGTTTAATTTATCTTGCATTTACATTCAAGATTATGAAATTGCTTGATTAAACCCTAGGAAGACTAGAACATGTTATTGACCTAGCTTCAAAAGCTTTCACCTACTAGATATTGTCAAAAGGCCAATTTTCTTGAAGCATGAGCTAAGGCCTTGCCATTGCAACACCTTAGCATCCATTACTTCATCTTAGCCGAATTTTCTTCATCATTGAGTTAAAGAGGGAGGAAATCTACTAAGGCCTAGGGTTACCTACACCTTAGTAGCTAGTTTCCCCTAGAGTTTGATAATTGGCGCCTTGGGTTACCAACACTCCAATCTATCATTCTCTCTTGTCTTTGACTTTCTATTATCATTTTTCTTCAACATTTGTTTCTGCATTATTGACTCCATTTTCCCTAAAAGCACTAGTCTAAGTCCTCTCTTGAGTAATTGATCAACACAACCTTCAAAACCTGCTCTTTGAGCAACCTACTAACACTTTCTAACCCTAGAATAGCCTAACCTACTAACAATATTGTTGTTGTTACTAAAGTAAGATACAACCATTAGATGCAGCATTAAAAGCTCATAAAAGCAATTGAAAAGGTTGATTTATACCTTCTCTTATTTGTTCTATCAAATGCTAGTATTATGATTTCAATGGTTAATGATTCTTAGTCATTTTGAAACTATTTTCAAAGCATTTAATGTGAAGTATTTCTCTATAAAGATTGTTGTTATAAATTTTTTGTTTACTTCATCATATTCAGCAAATTGTTTTTCTCAAGAAAGTCCATGGTTTTATGAAGTGCTAATCAACAAGTGTACTTGCAAATATATCTAGTTTCTTGTTGCTTTGTTCCGGGTAGGTACACTTTGACATATTATCTTTTCATTGGTTATAAAACCAGAATTTCTGATTGGTGGTGACTTGTGAGAAGGGATCTTTATCTAGCCACTTTGACTTTGCCTTCTCAAACCCCCAGGTCATCGGGGACGTCTCCCCTGGGCCTACCACCCTAAATAGAAAGAGACATCCTATGAGGTGACAGTGGTGGGATAGTCTCTCGTTACGCCAATTTGCTCTCCTTTAACCTTTTCTTCTATCAAAATACAAATTGTGCGATAACACTTAACATGATCCAACAACTCATTCTCTTCTAGAATGAGGAGTATTATATGCTTCCATTATCTGAACTTGTCTGCTTCATCCAACCTATCCTCAACTCTCATACTAGTAATAATTTTAGCTGGTAGAAACCTTAGATCTGAAAAATTTGCAAAATTTCAAACTTCACCAAACTGCAATTTGAGAGCTACAGTGAGTGCGCTAGGGTTAGGCGAGTTGCTCTGAGGTGTAGATAGTCCCAGTGACTTGGAACAAGTGCTCAATGAGCTTGAAAAAAGAATGTGCAGCTGCAAATCTCAAGATCTTTCCTTCTAGTGGTTAAATTGTTCTGAAGTTAACCAGCTCTGAAACCATGTTAGATTTTCTTAAATTTTCAGAGCAATAGGCTTACCCGTGTATTTAGATCTTCTTTTAACAATCATATACCATATACTGAAAGTATGAGCATCATAAACAAGCACAAGAAGACACAAAGAGTTATCCTGGGAAAACCCCAAACCCAAGGACAAACCCAACCAACCTTTCTTAGATTGATTCCTTTTGATAATATAATCCAACCATGAACAAGTTCGTAAGAGCAAACCAATAATGAAGAAAAAATGATACAAGTCTAGCACACCAATCAGAGGTAGTGTACCAAACAACTGCTACAGCAGCACCATACAAAACCAGTGCACCTCTTCCCAGAGATAGCACACAAGAGAAACCACCACCAAGAATAACCAAGAACCCCAGTTGCTACAGAGCTGCATCTTCCCCTTGCCTCAGACTTGCACCTTCTTCTTAAGTGAGATAGCTGAGTGTGTGAGTGTGTACAATGTCGAAATTTGGTAGCTCAGAGGTATTTCTGCATTGGCGACACTGAGCATGCGGAAGTGACCGAGCACATCTTCTCCCTAGTGACTTTATAATATGTTTTTATAAAGTAACTTTATAAAGTGATTTTATAAAGTTGGGTCTTTTAATTTTTTGATGTAAAAGTGATATTATGATGTTATGGGTCACTTTAGTGACTTAAGTGACCTCAATGAATGATTAAGTCATGACCGTTGATCCCATGAGGGAAAGATCTAATCCTGACCATCAATCTCATTGGAAGACTAAGGGTTAGGGTAGTTACATTTAAAATTTCATTAAAAGGCAGCTCATGAGGAGGAGGGCACACTTTTGAGGAGAGTGAGAGGGAAGGTGAAGGGGCACGAATCCCAAGGAAGAGTGTTGGCTTGGAGGATGAGCTACAGCAAAGAGGGTTTGGCACGCATCCCAAGGAGAGGGATTGGCACACAACCCAAGAGCATTTGCAGCTTTCAATACAGTCCGTAAAACAATAGAAGAAGAGGTCATACCGCTATGTAAGTTGGTCGTACAACAAAGAAAGGGCACATAAATTGAGGCTCTCATTCTACAGCAGGTTGGCATGATTTCCAATGCACATTTGCTGAGTTTTTATCTTCTGTTCAGTACAGTTTCTTTTGGCATGATTTTCTATGCAGAATGGTGACTGTTTGTGAAGGATTGCTGGCTGTCCTGGACCATACAGGTCGTACAGTCATGGCAGTTTTCCCTAGATACAGTCTGGGACTGTTTGTATAGAGCTGAACATTGCTAAAACAAGTGAAAGTCTGTGTTTTATGCTGATGCTATTTGCTGTTGTAATAGTTTTGAATTTCCTTGAGCTGAATAAAACATTCTTTGTCCTCAAAATTGTCCAAATTTTATGTGTATCTCTTCAAGTGTTTATGCACAGATTTTTGTGCCAAATGAGGGTTACAGTCTGCTGATATACAGAGTTATTTCCGCTGCTATTTTATTTCAGAACTAGTCTATTAGTATTACTGTCCATAAAGTACAGTTGCATGGTTGTTGGATCTTTGTAGGAGGCTGAAATCTAAATGTATTCTAAGTGTTATGTTGAATTAAAATGTATTTCAACATAGTATTAGAGAAGGTGCTCTAAAGTTCAGTGGGCAGCTTTAGCACTTGGGACAGCAAGTGATTTGCTGGAGCATTAGTTTGAAGAAGGCAGAAGAGGTTCTTTGTCAAGTGGACAAAGATGACTTCCAGCATCAGGTTTGAAGATAGGTTGGAGAGGATCTCCAACTACTTGTAGTGGAAGGTTAGAATCAGTAGTGTTCTCAAGAAGAACAAATTATGGTTGTTTGCGAACACCATCATGCTTGTACCTCCTTCAGATTCCATAGCTCCTGATGTTCATGAGGTGAAGGAAGCCAAGACTCAGAGAATCATCTTGGACGGGGTCAAAGACCACCTTACTCCACACTTGGCTGAGATGAAGACAGCCAAAGAGATGTGGGATGCACTGAAAAGTTTGTATGAGGCAAAGAACGAGAACCGGAAAATGGCTCTCCGGGACAAGCTCCATGGTGCTAGGATGGCCAAAGGAGAGAGTGTGGCCACCTACCTCACCCAGGTTGCACAGGTGAAGGACGAGTTGGTAGTTGTTGGAGAAGTCATTCCTGACTCAGAGTTGGTGCGAATAGCCCTCAATGGCTTCACCAAGGAGTGGGAGGTTTTTGTAAAGTGTGGTGGGGAGAGAGAAGCTCCCTGACTAGAGCAGATTGAGGGACGGTTTTACGTAGGGGGAGATCCAGGAGGGGCCTCAGGAAAAGGCATTGGATGGTGCAAACGACAAGAATGTTGCTCTTGTGGTAAAGGGCAATGAGAAGAAGAAGGAAATGAGCAAGGTGAGATGCTTTGCATGTCACAAGATTGGCCACTATGCTAGTCAATGTTTGAACAAGAAGAAGAAGAAGATGGAACAAGAGTTGTTAACTTCAGCAGAGGTTGCAGAGTTTGCTGAGAGATATGAGAAGGAGTTTTCTCTCATGACTGGTCATGTGGGCAGTGGGTGCCTTGTGTTGATTTTTACTGTGTTTTCTCACCCTGCAATTTATCCCAATCCCGGTTTCAATCACTCCTTATCACTCCAAATGTTTAATGCCCTTTCCCAATATTAATGAAATTTGCAAACATTAATATGCATTAAATATTAAAATGATATTTGACTGAAACACATGAAATAAATAATCTTTTCAATGGCTGTCTTAAAAAACTCAGAAATTATAACAGCACACACACAATTAATGACACAATGATATTTGGTCAAATGACCCTGGAAAAACCCCAGTGTGGGGAAAACCAATGAGAGAGAGGGAGTTCTTCTTATTTCTTCAATTCTGGAAATTACATATCAGC
>JZKD02S0777993.1:0-14695 GCA_000966675.3 Picea glauca | reverse complement strand
TCTTGGTGAGATGCCAAGAGGTTCTTGGTGAGATGCCAAGAGCAAGAAAGTTGAAGCATTCTTGTTGAGAGAACAAGAGGAGCTCAAGCATTCTTGTTGAGAGAACAAGAGAGAGCAAGAGAGAGGTCGAGCTGAAGAAAAGAGATAACAGCTGCAATTTCTGGGAGTATTGGCATGCATTCCAAGGTTGCCAAATAGCATTGAGTGGCACAGAAATTGAGTCTTAGCAGAGTTTTGGCATGAATTTTGAGACAGTCCGTACAACATTAATTGCTGGGACAACCGTACAGTTGTACGGATTTCTGGTTCAAAAATCGAGGAGCAAAGCTACGGGAATGTCCAGATAAGTTTGTGTAAATATCTGAAGATGAATATGCTGTAAAAGAATTTCTCAGAAGCTCATAAATAATACAAATCCCTCTCTCACTGGTTTTCCCCTTGTGGGTTTTTCCAGGGTCGAAGTTAGACCGAATATCTTTGTGTCTATATTTTCTGAGTTTTGCATATTGCTGATATTATATTTCTGCGTTGAAAACGATGTTCATAATCCTCAGGTTTCAGTTTTGAAGTTTATTTTCTATTAAGTTTTTATATGCTGAAACACCACTGAGTATATGCTGAAACATAGTGCTGTAACATATGCTGAAACACAGTGCTGTAACATATGATGAAACACAGTGCTGTAACATATGCTGAAACACAGGGCTGTAACATATGCTGAAACATAGTGCTGTAACATATGCTGAAACACAGGGCTGTAACATATGCTGAAACACAAGGCTGTAACATATGCTGAAACACAGTGCTGTAACATATGCTGAAACACAGGGCTGTAACATATGCTGAAACATAGTGCTATAACATATGCTGAAACACCGCTGTGACATATGCTGAAACACCGCTGTGACATATGCTGAAACACCGCTGTGACATATGCTAAAATAGTGCTGAAACTTAGTTTGGCATTTAAATTTGGCTGAAAAATCAGCAAGACTGAAACTGGGTTGGGGTTTTGAAAAATTAACAAATTGTCCAGTGGAATCTCCATAAAAATTTAAAGATCACTTCCCCAAGATCCATATTAATTATAATTCTATGCCAGATGAAGGGTCAATCAATCCTTTCCCCATCTCACCTTCAATGAGTTTACTATGTAAAAGGAAGGGTCGACCAACCCTTCCCCAGGCTCCCCTTTGAAAAGAATTATATGCTAGAGGAAGGGTAATCCAATCCTTCCCCTATATCTCCCTTAAAATGAGTACTATACTAGAGGAAGGGTCAACGAACCCTTCTCTAGCATGCACCTTGATGATAATTCTATGATGGATGAAGTTTCAATTGACCCTTCCCCTATATCACCCTCGATGGGAATCTTGTGTTAGAAAAAGGGCCAGTTGAACCTTCCTCAAGGCCCCTTTTGATGAGAATACTAATCTAGAGGAAGGGTTGGTAAACCCTCCCGCAAGATTCCCCTCAATTATAATTCTATGTTGGAAGAAGGGTTATCCAATTGTTCCCATGGATTTATCTTGACAATAATACTTTGGTGGAGGAAAGATTATTTGACCCTTCCCATGACCCCCCTTCAACAAGAATACTAATATAGAGGAAGGGCCAACTGACCATTCCTTGATATCACCTTCAATGGGAAAATATTACTAAGGTAAAGATTAGTTGACCCTCCCCTTAGCTCACCATCAACATGAATACTATATTGGAGGAAGGGTTAGCTGACTCTCCCGCAATCTCACCATAAATGAAAATTATATGTTAGAGGAAGGTTAAAATGACCCTTCCCCTATCTCACCCTTCATGAGAATATTTTTCTATAAGAAGGGTTGGTTTACCCTTCCATAGGCTTCCCCTAGATGATAATTCTATGATGGAGGAAGGGTTGGTTGATCCTTTCCATGGCTTTCCCTTTGTGGGAATATTGTATTGGAGGAAAGGTCAACTGAGCTTTCCTTGGGATCCCCCTTCTATGTTGGAGGAAGGGTCAACTAACCCTTCCCTTGGCTCACCCTCAATGGGAATATTATGATGGAGGAAGGGTTGGACCACCTTTCCTTGGGATTCCCCTCAATAATAATTGTATGTCGTAGGAAGGGTCACAAGGCCCTTCCGTTGGCTCACCCTTGAAAACAATACTATGTTGGATGAATGGTTGGTTGAACCTTCCCCAATCCCCCCCTCAATGAGAATACTAATTAATACAAAGGGTTGATTGAGCCTTCCCTCATCTCCCCCTTGAGAAGAATTTTACATTGGAAGAAGGGTATGCCGACCATTCCCTTGGCTCACCCTTGATGAGGATACTATGTTAGAGGAAGGGTCAACCCCTTAGATGATAATATTAATCTAGAGGAAGGATTATCTAACCCTTCCACAATATCACTCTTGATAGAAATATATTACTAGAGAAATGGCCAGATGATCCTTGCCTTGGCTCACCTTCAATGGGAATACTATGATAAATGAAGGATCAATTGACCCTTCCCTATGCTCTCCCTTGACAAGAATATGAATCCAGAGGTAAGGTCAGTTAACCCTTTCCTAGACAAGCCTTGTAAACAATATTATGATGGAGGAAGGGATGATTGACCCTTCCCTGGGTTTACCCATGATCAGAATTATAAGTTGGAGGAAGGGTTAGAATACCCTTACCCTTGCTTTCCCTCGATGAGAATACCATAATGGAGGAAGAATCGAATAACCCTTCCCTAGGATTCCCCTTGATGATAATTCTATTTCATAGGAAGGGTTAGTCGACTCTTCTCTTGGATCACCCTCGACGGGAATACTATGCTAGAGGAAGGGTCGACTGATCCTTCCCTAGGGTCCCCTTTGAAAATAATACTAATTTATGGGTCAAAGAATTGCAACAAGATTGTTGAACTCCTCATCTTGACTTTAATTGTTAACCCGTGAACGTGCTACTTTGACGAGGTACTATGCATTGCATGTGCAAACTACACCAGTAGAATCATAGGTAAATATTTAAGGATAACCTGAATATTATTTTGCCTTTCCTCCATTATTTTTGCTCATGACCTTTATTCTCTTTCTTAATAGAAGAGGAGGAGGCTAAGAGTCACTACACTAGCTACCTTAGGGATAGTATAACATAGATATTAGTAAAGATTAAGTGCATGTGTCATAGGATACAAATCCTCGTTATCATTCTGTTACTTAGATGGGATGAAAGACCCTATTTAGGGTTTCCTATATACTAATAGTGAATGATGCTAATACTAGGAATGTAGAAACTATTCGAACAACAAAGAGAATTCCCAATCCCAACATCTTATCCTCTATTTCCTCACTCTCCAAGGATAGTGGTTCTACACTCTTTCTACCCCAATTCAATAGCCTAAAGAGCAAGGGGTAATGAGAACGTTTTCCACTATTCTAGAGATGAATAAGACAAAAATAATAAGGCTAGCCAATCAACCAAATATATCAAGGAATGATCACCTTAGAAGTCATGAGATAGGCTATGATAATGAACACGAGAAAGAAGGTTAGAATATAAAATAAATGTGCAGAATTAAATTAGGTGGAAATGGAATATCATAAAGTAAACAAACTTGTTGGAATAACATAATTAAGATTTTTGTAAACATAGAAGTAAAAAATCTAATGGTGAATTGATATGAAACAATTGAACCTACTTAATTGACAAGCATGAAAACTATTATAGGAAACTATGAACACTTGCAAAAATGATACATAACAACTTACAATGATGAAGCTAACTAAAAACTACTATAGAAATGAAATATACAATGGGAAAATGTCCCTTGTATAGCCTTGAGTGGGCCCTACTCAAGGTCTCCATAGGGAAGCTAAAGAAAAAATGAAGTACTTGGAATCTAGAAACACAAATTCTACATCTAGGAAATCACTTCATAACAACAAAATGTACTTAAACAATTCAAATGCACCACCTATAAGGATAGTTCTCAATGGTAAGAATGAAAAAGACTAACTCCTAGATGATATTTACACAAGTTGAGCATAAGTTCAATTCTTGCGCTATGCTCGCCTACAACCCCTGCAACATCCCTCTCGATATTTGTGATAATACTAAGTCAAGGTGACTTAGTGTGCCTGCTTTCTCTTGCGTTTTTGTTGATGGGAACACAATTACCCCTAGTGTCAAATTAATTATTTTGCGCTCCCCCGTTACCTCTAATTCATGAGATACTATCGGGATTACTTCTATTGGCCTTGCTGTGCTTGTCATTGGTTCTTCAGTTGGTTGTTGTGTTGTTGCAATCCTAGTTGCTTCCATCAATTGATGCAATGCAGTCATTTATTATGGTATCTTCCTATTCAGTCCTTCTTGCTACTCGACTGCGCATTGAAACACATCATCAATGATCTCCTTAAATTGTTCTCCAAACCTTTCGAAGTCATCTTCTGTTAGTGTCAGTGGACTCATGTCTTTGTCTGCTTTCCACTTCTTCCTATGTGGCACCGATTTTCCCTCTCTGTCTTTGTCTCTGCTTCTTTCCTCTTATTTCTCGAGTCATTTCCCTAGTCTTGAACTTATTTAACTTTAGGATCAGGTGCTTCCGTTTATTTTTTAGTCGATGGGACCTTCCAATTTGTGTCCCAATATTGCATTATTAATTGTATGTACTCCTCTATTATTCTATAATTTGACTTGAACCATTCCTCTCTCGGGTCTTTCTCTGCTTGTATATACATATGATGATGGTCTTCCATGAACCACACAATCAGTTTATAAGTCTCTATAAGCTATGGTGAAATCCTTGGTGTATCTTGGATACACTACGTGATCATTTCCTTATATATATAGAATTTGATGTTGTTATCCATTTGTCGTTCCTTGTGTGTCGTGTGCCACAAGTTTTGATACTTGGAAGCCAAGCACGACTTTCATCTCATACCCAAAAATTTCACATCCCATGGTTCCTTCCATGATTCCAATGCGATCAAATGTAATAACCAAGAATATTGGAATTCTATTCCCTTATCATGTGCCTCCATGCAATCTATCACGAACTAGTTAAGTAAAAACAACGCCAACTCATCGATACCCCTTCTACACTATCACCCTTGTGGGGACTTGGTCTTTCTTGCATTTTCTGAGTAACTTGCACGCAAACACATACGTCTCAAATCGTACTGTTAGGTCACAAATACTTGGCATGTCTAACATGTGCACACCTCTAACTGTGTGGAATTTCTCCCTCATGGCCTCTGACATGGTCCTCTCATTCGTTCTGTTTGCGAACAACAATGTGGGATATTTCCCCTGAGTTGGTAATCTTGTGATTCACAAAATTAGATTTGTGTCTATAGAAATAGGCCTGTATAACCACAAGTAGCTGCCATGTACACATGTTAATAACATCTTGACACATGCATTAATCTCTAGGATATGACCAAAAATCGGGATGTCAAAGAGATATAATAGAATAGCTCGCTCCAACCCTTTGTCTCGGACCTTTGGCACAACCATGGGCATGCTCATCTCTACATCAATTTTCACCTCCAAGTAGGTTTGCAGTGCAAGGGCGGGGAACTTCGCCATATTTGTGATGTCGTGGTCCTCGTATTTAAGCTGCGATACCTTGCCTAGCATATCCTCATCAATGATGACCCCAGTTGGGATTGTTGGTGTGACCAATTCATACTTTTCATCCTTATTCAACTTCACTGGTTTGGCATCGACCTTCCTTGGTGGAATGTATTCCCTTCGAAATCTTGACTCTGACAAGGATGCTCTTAGAGTCTCTTCGAATTCTGATAGTGCTGCTACTACCCTAGTTTGCGCTTTCTTCTGTTCTGAAGCTGCCGCCTTTGGTGGTGACATATCTGCAATACCGTTACTTGTGACAACTCCTTCGGGTCTATGACTTTGCTCAAGGCTCTGTAGTGCTACTCTTGGCTCTCTCTATTTGATGCAAACTCCAAATAACTATAATGTTGGTCCATTGACCCTTCAGTGGCTTTTGTACCCCTTCGATAGTTGTTCGTTTTCCTTCCCGCTTGAATTAACTATCTATTCCACTAGTACTGTGTAATCAAAACCATCTTTAAAGTTGCATTAATTCCAAATCCTTCACTAGATTTTTACCTCGATCTACTAGGCTGTCAATATCCATCGGATTTTTCCATTTGTGATGACACGTCGTCGTGATGTGGTATCATTACTGCTTTTAACCATTGTTTCCTCTCTTTAATGCCTTTAACGGTCTTTATCTGTGCTCTATTGCGCATTTTTTTGGCTTACTTGTTTATTCACTGCACAATCTTTTCTTCTCTACACACCTCGCTTCCTTTGACTCTAACAATCTTCCCTCACACCAGAGTCAAAAAGATCAGTAATCACTACAATGCGCAATCTCGACACAATAAATTCCATTGGCATTACTTATTCTTTCCCATATACCAACCTAAAAGGTGTCTGTCTTGTCAACATTTTGGTTGTAGTTCTATATGCCCATAATACTGCAGGGATCCTTAAGTCCCAATCATCCCTTCCTACGTTGCAAATATTTTTCAGAGCATTTTCTAAATTTTTATTGAAGCCTTCTACTGTCCCATTTTCCTAAGGGTGATATGGTGTGCTCCTTTGATGGTGAATTTGGAACTCCTTAGTCAATGCTGCAATCATCTTATTCAGGATGTGCATCCCTTGATCACTCAACAAAATGCATGGGCATCAAAATCTTGTAACTACATTATCAAACAAAAATCACACTACAGTCTTCGCAATGCAGTTTGTGAGTGGTGTGGCTTCTTCCCATCTGGTCAAATACTCTATCGCAATTATGATAGACCTAGCCCCTGATCTCCTAGCTGGTGGAGTGAAAATTAACTGATAGTTTGTTGCCTTAACCACTAATTGTTTCTTTTTCTATCGATCAAAATTTTTCCCTACCTTTCACTGAAATGACAATAGCTAATTATATAATTTAACAACCAAAATCAACAAGGAAGATGGATAGGAAACACCTGAACCAAAACCCTTCTTCAAATGACATATTTTTCCTTGAATTAAATCCCTTTGCAACATAATTTAGATGAATTTCCAGCAATAAAAAATATCAATATGGATGAAGAATGAAGAACCTCACATAGATAATAACCCTTAACTTTTCATCACCTTCATAAGATCTTCAACTAGGCTCATAGAGGGGATCTCCCAATAATCCAACCTATTATCACACAAAATGTAGGTTGGGAAAAGATTGACTCAATCCATGAGATGGCGATAACTGTGGGAGAGTCTACCCACTGTCACCTTAGATAAACCTTCCCCTCTCTTTAGTGAAGGAGAAATCCTACACAAGGGGGGAATCCTAGGTGACCCTAGGGGGATTGCAATGAGACAATGAGATGATAAGAACACCTCTATGGTCAAAGGTAGGAGAGGATTTGAAGCTCAGAAAAGAGGTCTTGGAAGGTGGGATATGGTTTCCAAGGTTGTATCCCTACAAAACAACGTTAGAACACCAAAACAAGACAATATGTTGCAACATAAGCCTCAAAACTTAAGAGGAATCAACAAGAAAAGCTTGTTGTCTTAGAACTGCAACATATATCAGATTTATATCAACAAGAAGAAATTTATAATAGATGCATAATTAACCATCAAAAGCATCAAATATTTATTGAACAATGAAGCACTAAACAGGTAAGCAATTATCCAACACTCAAGCACAACCTTTGATGGCAATTTAGGGATGCAAAGAGACGTTTATAACAACAACCTTTGCTACAACAACGAATTCCAATCCCCAAAATCTACAAGTAAACCTTCAAGATGATAGACAATGAGTAGCTGAAACAAAGTACAAGTTTACAAGCAATTTTGGTGATTGGCAAGTGAGTAATGAGTGAAAGAAAGATGTTTTCTGCAACCCTAATGGCTGTAGCATTAGATTTATAAAAAAAATAAATTTCTTGGCCTAATGAGGATGCCCTTAGGGAATAAGCAAGCTAATAACACTAAGAAACGATTCCAACTTGAACAAATTCAATATCTCGAAAAATCATGCATTCCAATGCAAGTATTTTATTTCTCCAATGCAAATTTAAATTAGTGCCTTGTAAAATGGGTTATGGAGTCTTCTTGTAATAGGTTAGATCTACTATCTCCCTAGGGGTGTAAGCCCTTTTACTCCCTAGGGAAAGTAAAACCTAACAAGGTAAATCTAGGAGGGTGTGATCCCTTTTACTTCTCCTAACAACCTTTGCAATAACCCTTTCAACAAACAACAATGATAAAACTTAGTGGAGGGTGTATGCCCTTATACTCCTCCAAGGATCTAGCCAATAACAACTATGGAACAAGAAACAAAACTAACAATATGCATATTTTCCTTACCAATTCCAAAAAAAATGCCAAGATAAACCCTAATTACCAAGTATTTTTGTAATGTCTCTGTTATGGCACAAGTTGTAGGTTGGGCAAAGCCCGACCCAACCAAGGAACAAGTGCTACAACTATGTGAATCCTACACCGAATGTCACCTTGATATAGGTCCTGCACTTCAAGGGTGACTAGGTCACTCTAGGGAGGCGATGCTGGTGACCCTAGGGGGATTGAGACAGATAAGGAGGGGAGTGGAAAATAAGCCCCAGGGAGTGGAAAATAAGCCCCTACAGGTCAAGTATGAATGGAATGAAGGATAGGGAAACATGCCTTGCAAGTCAAGTAAAGGCGGCCCCACAAGTATAGTGCTTCTCTGGATGATTGTACCTACCTGAGACACAAGGAAACAAACTTTGCAATAGTATATGTTAGTTGGATCAACAAGTTAATCTTGTTGTCCCTAATTTACAACAATGTATATCAGCTTATATCAACAAGTAAAACATCTAAAAATTAGCATGTAAAGATCTAGACTAGTTAGGTAAATCAACATCAAACTTAGCAATGACTGTAAGCTGAAAATAGGCACTTGAGAAGCTAGATAAGATTTCTTTCAGTGGTGAACAACAAAAAAACCAACCATGAAAAATCACTAAGAACTAGCTTAAAAGATGTGCGCTAGTTAGTAGATTAAATGAGCAAAGTTTGAGAGCTAGTCTAGGGTTAGATTTAGAGTTATGAGAGTTTTAATAGCTAGGGTTATGCAACCCTAATGGTTGTAGGTTAAAAGTTATAACATAAATTAGAGTGTTGAGAGAGAGGGGATGCCCTAGTGGGAGATGAATCCTATCAATGAGATAAAATAACTTCAAGTGAGAGAACTTTCAAAAGGTCTAGGATTACGTTTCCCAATGCAATATTTTTTTCTCCAATGCAACAAATCGATGACTAGTGTATTTACTATTGGGTTAATGGAGACATAAGGAGCTTAGAGAAGCTACCTCCTTGGGGGTGTAATCCATTTTACTCCCCAAGGAAAGTTTCTCTAGGATAGGGTTTAAGCTAAGAGGGTGTATGCCCTTATACTTCTCTTAGCAAACCCTTGATCAATGAGATGAAGCAAATAACAACAATGAAGGCTATGGTGGGGGTGTATTATTTTATACTTCCCACCTAGCTCCTAGCACAAAACACTTGAACTTGAAATAATGATAGAATAATAGTAGAAAACCATACCAAGATCAAGAGAAATACTAAGACAAATCACCACAAGAGCTAGAAATGCATCATCCAAGGCTAGCGCTAGGCCTCCTCCATCAACCATTCATAAACATAGGCCTAAGACAAGTGAACAAGAGCTAAAGAGCTAAGGGGGGCGAAAATTTCTGACCAAAACCTCTTGTGAGAGGAAATTTATGATTTCGAATGAGATCTTATGATCTCTATTTATACAAAAATTAGCCAACATGGCTTATCCAAAAAATGAGGAGTAAAACACAAGATTAGGGGTCAACAACCCTAATATTACCCACTTAACACAATAATATTAAACAATTCACTTAAAATTTCTTTTTTTGCACAAATTAAACCCTACTTAAGGATGATGTCACCCCTTTAGGGGATGTTTTGCCACTTTCAGGAGGTCATTGGTGTTGGATAAGGATGGAAGGGCCTCCCAAGGCCATGTGTCAAGCATTTAGATGATCTCTTCTTGGTGAAAACCCTCTTCTCCTCAAAACATCCAAGTGCAAGTGAGTGGCACCTCACCACCAAGCCCAAACCCTCAATAACATGATGCCATGCTCAAAAGTGGGACGTTTTGCCCCTCTTGGGAAAATTGTTTAGCAAGAAATGGGTGGGCTAGGTCATCCAAGTCATCATCAATGCTGTCCAATTCATCTCTCTCTCATCTGGCATGCGATCCCCTAACATCCAACCTGTGGGATTATAGCCCCGTGGAATCCCAAGCTAGGCTTGTTATCCCAAAATTGTCCACTAGCTAGGTCCTGCAAAAACAAATGGAAACACCCTCCAAGGATATCAAGTCATAACATCATGGTAAGTGGATCCAATAAATAAATAAGATATCCAAGCATGTACATCAAATATTACCATATCAAACAATTAACAACTCAAAGACACCATGCGACTTGTCAAGCTTAAGTATGGGAGGGTTGACGAGGTGTCCTATTGGGTAGATCTTGCCGTAGGTGAAGGAGAGCCTCCAAGAGATCCCTCTCTAAGCCATGTAGAGTGTATGAGGTGGATAGGGTCAAGTCTCAAAGGGCATAGGGCTCATGACGTACTAGGGGCTCTAGTGTCTCATTCATGGGTGCCTTTGTAGAGGGTCTGTGCTACCTTCGTCCGCAATGCACTTTTTCCAAGCCCATTATTTTCCTTTTATCTTTCTTTCTTTATATTTTTTTAGCATAAGGAGAGGTTGAAGGTAATTGCCCTGGTGTGGTGACCAGATAGTGGAAATGTCACCCAAAAATACCTAATGGAAATGAGAAGGACGACTCGTGATGAGACCCCCTTTCTCTCAACCATGCAACTGAGAGTCACTGCCTTGGTTTGGTGACCATATATTGACAATATCATACAACTAGATATCCATGGACGTGATAGGTCGGCTCATGATGAGATATGCTATCCTTCAATCTACCTTTCATGCATTTGTTTGTTATATTATGGGTCCCCTTTTATTCAAAGATAAGTGTTTTATTGTTTTCTTGGGTGATCCCTGGGCGAAGCATCTGGAAGGTTCATATATGGATTTTATCTTTTAACCAACACCAACCCCTTTGGGCCTTTAGCCCCTTCTTCCCATAGAATGAGGGACAACCTCTTCTTGGGTCAATACACCCTAAAATACCAAGAGATAAGGAAACAAAAGGGGAATAATGATGGAAATTGGTAAGTATGGTCGGGAACGGTACGATGGCTAATTAAGGGATTTCCTAGCAACAAATCTATTCCAAAAGAAGACTACTTACTAGGTCACAATGTCAACCACCAAGGTGAAGCAGGACAAAAGGCATAATGTCTAAGCACATATCATGAAATCTAGAGCAACCTAAGATACAACATAACCAAATGGATTAGGTATTGAAATGATTCTCACCATAATATTGACTTGTACCTCATGGAGAAAGGCCCACTACCTTCCAAAAGCCAATTGGTGTGGTGGATGCCATCTATAAACCTGTGGTCATCTGTGGTGGCGAGTGGGTTTTCCATCTGTGCAAAGTGTACTACTAGTCATGTAGCCTCTCAACACTCCATATTTGCAACCTGAGGGTCTCGAGACACCATCTCCTTAGTTATCCAAAAAATGGGGATAACAGTCCCCTTCCGCATAAAGGCACCATGGTGGAAATTGCTCTAGCCTAAGCTGTTCTCGTGGACTAAGGCAGAAAAAAGGGACCTAGGGGACATAAAGTGCCTAGGATGACTTTATAAAGTTAAATTATCGAAAAAGGGGGACATGGGTCCTAGGAAACTCAAAAGTCAGTTTAATCTATAAAGTGGAAAAACTCACTTAAGTGACTTTATGAAATAAAATAAAATAATGAGCAGGAAAAAGGCGAATGAGAAATAAAAGGTGAAAAGTGAGGAGTCTATCCTCATTCTTGCATTCTCTCATTTGAGAAATATAATTTTGGAGAGCTCTTGAGAACATAGTCTAGGGTTTTTGGAAACCCTTGTTCATCTGCTGGTTTCGATGTTGCAACGATACACCCTAGCTAGTTGCGGGATGAAATCACTTCAGGTTTCTTCATTGATATTCATAGCCAAGTTGAGGCATCTTACTTGCAGAGATTTTACTTCATCGGTGGTCAAGTTTACAAAGATGGTGGCTGGATATTTGACTTGGTGATTGTTATATTTACTTTTGAGTGAGTTTACCCAATAATGGGTCGAGTTGTTTGCCTAAGGATGAGATACATGGGATGGGTGAATTTGTGAGCATTAGGGCCAAATTCTTGTTTCCTGACTGAGATATATACATCGTGGGGATGCTATTTCTTATGATGGGATGTATACTTCATTCATAAGTCTAGTTTGTTGAATTTTTGAATGCTAGACTATCTGCAGTAAATAATTCGGATCTCAAGAAGATTAACCAAGCACAAATTACAAAAAAAATTATGGGACTACTTGTTTTTCCATAGGAAATTCTCTTTCATTTCCACCCAACCATAGGCATCCTCAAGTGCCACCCCCGAGCATAGCATAATAGTTATCCTGGGAAACCCTTCTACACAAGGGAAGAAAACCCATCACCTTTTCTTATAGAGAAGATCCATGCGAAAGACAGAATAACCAAGAACAATCTCTAATCACTAGAGAAAACGAATAAGAAAGAATCCAACAATACTTATCTCAACAAGGAGAGAACTCATCAATGTAAAACCTAGCCAGAGTGCTAGAGTACTAGTCCACCTATAGCTCACCACCAATACTGCGAGATATAGATTTGAGCCTTCCTTCCTTCATCCGTTGCATCTACAAATCTTTTCAAACTTGCGCTATGATTCTGTGAGAGAGTGTGTCAAATGAGAAGGGTGCCTCCCTTATTTTCACTACACTGACCATGAACTTTTTTGAGTGGGGCCGACTTGTCCTTTATGGAAAATATATATTTATTTTATCTTTTCTAGCAGGATGACTTGACTTTTGGAGCGATAGATTATTGTTTCATTATTTCAATGGTTTTCCTTTGACATCTTGGCATCTTCTCCTATAAGAAAGGTTGTCCCGGAGGTGAATACCTCCCGCAGCTACTAGAAAGCAAGCCTTCCTATCTAGGAATGGCTTTTCCACTCCCGAGTCTGCCCAAGTGTACAAGGTTGTTGTTACTGAAGCATTGGTTGGACTGGCCATGCCACTTCATATCCTTCTACCCCCTGTCAAACCCTCGGATTTCCCTGACATAGACCTACTCGATACCCTGGCCGACCCATGCGCTAAAGAAAATACTAAGGCCATCAAGAGGCCTTTGAGGAAGGAAGACATAAGTGATACTACTGTCAATAGTAAGGGGAAGAAAAATGCTTGATGGATATCGAGATGTGCTAGGAACAAACCCAAGCCAAACGTTGACCAGAAGACAATAGTGTTGAGCGAGGACTCGGACTCCAAAATTGAACGTTTCTTGACTGAGGAATACCCCTATTCTCATGGCCTCTACTCTATGGAAACCTATGACTATGTCTCTAACTTACCTTCGTGCCTAAAAAACGATCCTAAATTTCTGGGAATTAAGCTTCACAATGAAACCCATGGTAAATTGAAAGAACCCTCGCCTGTGATGCCGAAGCCCAATCAATCACCATGTACCCAATGAAATGCCTGGCTAGAACGTTATTACACCGACGTTCCCCTATTGTAATCAAAGATAAAATCGTTAGAAGAACGGGTGACAGTCCTGTCAAAGGAGAACGACAGGCTACAAGCCAATGAGAAGAAACAAAAAACCACCGGTTCAATTGTCTTCAGAAATGTCGAAGAAGCAACGGCCTTTGTCAATTCAAAATTATCATGACTGAGTTGTTTTCTGATTGCCCAGGTATGTATTTCCATATTGATTTTGTTTTATGAGTTGGTTCGAATTAATATAACCGATTGGATTTGCTTTCAATAGCTCTATTCGTTTTGATAGATTCAAAATGATTCTATTACTTTCGTTTTACCAAAATAATTTCGTTATGAATCATGAGTGGGAAATTTGTTTGCTAAACTCGGACACAACTATGATTTGGATTGATACGATTTTGTTGTTTCTAGATTATGACGGCTCTGAGTCGGTTCAATTTATTTCTTATGGTTTGATTTTAAGATGATTCTGTATGCTTCAATTAGCATGGTCTTTTACGTATGCAATGCATCAATATCAGAGATTGGTTTGGTAAATACAATGCAATTTATTGATTTGAAAAAAAAATGCTGTTAGTTTTGGATTTAAAAACGATTTTGTTAATTTTTGAGTCGACATAAAATATTGCATTTATGAATGATTTGTTTGATCGGTTACAGTTCGTGTCGATTGAAATTGGTTCATGAAAATGATTTCATTGGTTTCGAATTGTCTAAATGATTGTGTCGGCCCCAAATCGTTTCGATTCATTCATGTTTGACTCGATTCGTGAACAATGCTGCGTGCCTTGAATTAGCATGAGTTGGATTAGATTCAAAGTTAGATTTGATACGACTCTGTTAGTTTGGATTTAAACAATTCTGTTGAGTGTTGGATGGACATATTATGTCTATATTAAATTCTTATCAGAGATTTGCTTGATATTCATTTAGGGTCTGTTTTAATTGAAATAGATTCAAACA
>JZKD02S0777971.1:0-14695 GCA_000966675.3 Picea glauca | reverse complement strand
ATATAATTCTTTTAGCATAAATAGATAAAGACAACACATAAACTACTTTTTTGTTTTTTCTTTATTAATATAAGTGTAAACTGAAAAAGATACAACGAAACAGGAATATATGGTCGTTCAAAGCCAAACCATATATTAGAGTTCCGTAGATAAACTAAAAACAAAAGAAAATAACTAACCTATTAACGCATCCAACGTCTGTGTAATAGACAATATCCAACCACCTTATCTGAGAGGTAAACCTGCAACGAATCTTAAGATTTCTCCTAATAAATGCGAAACAATATGTTGGAAACTAAGTTTTGATAATACAACGTATAATGGAGACAGTCACAGTGATCTTATGATTTACAAATAACTACAGTGAGATAAATCTTCTTGTAAGAACTTGTATTTAAACATTCAACAGAAAATTAGAGATAAATCTCATAATTTGAATTGAATTGATGATCACCCTATATTGTATCTGAAACATGACATATGGACAACATGTAAAAATGAATTATCTCAACTCATAATAAATCATGAGGACAAAATCTATCACCATCTATTATCACATCGAGATAAACAAAACTTAAACTAAGACATCATACACAAAAGCTAAAGTTGTAATATGCATTTTGTTCCATTCAAGTCTGTGTGTAATTGTCCACACTTCAGCCCCAGGCCAAGATATTTTAATTACAAACATCTGTAGTATTTAAAGAGTTTTGTAAACTAAACATCCTATCTTCTAATATAGGTGTATATCTCAAAAATATTTGAAACTTTACAAATATAGGAGGCCTGGAAACTCTCATAATCTACTATATCTTCCAAAATCTATGAAAGTTTTTATCCAAATACAAAATAAGCATAAAAGATAACAAATCAACTAATTCCAGCATGCTCCATCCATTATCTCAACATCAGATACATTATGCACTGAAAAAACAAAATTAGAGCAATGTCAGATAATTATTAATAACTAATTACCAATTTTTATTTAAAAATGTCTTGAATTTAAACTAATTTTTTAAAACAAAGATAAGGTACATGTTTCTGTAGCTAGTTAAAATAGTAAAAATGAAAATTAAAAAGAAATGAAATCTAATCTATTTTATTTTCAAAACAGAAGTAAATCAAAAATCATAACAACTATCTTCTACTTTAGCCATTTGCCAAAAAGACATCTAATAAATCCGAATTTAAAATGGAAATTGGTTGATTTTTTTAATGATCATATTATCCAGCCTGCTTAATTCTCTATTTTGATAGTATTCATGGTATTTGACAACTGCAACAAGTCTTCAAAGGTTGATAGATAAGATAAAAAATTCCACTTTGGAAGATAGGTCATCTTTTGCCAAAAATAGACAAGAAGATTTATCATTTCAACCTTGTTGGTACTTTAAAAACTAGAACAAAGCACTAAATCTGATGCTCTTAATTATAACTTTCATTCAGAAACCATCCTTGTGCAATTTAGAATGATAAAACTTGGATATGTGCAGAAATAATGCCTCTCTACTCTTCCCTGTGTTTCGGTGGCTAAAGAGTCAGATTTCTAACCTGTAAGCCACAAAAAGCTCTTCTTTAAGTGGTTAAGAATAGCTGTGAAAGCTGACGTAAGCCACCTAAAGTTTTGTTTTAAAACTAGCTTTCAGAATTGTAAAATGCATTTTCTCTAAGCTTGTTGATCTTCAATGCTGCTCCTTTAGGCCCTCTGCTATATCCTCCTCCAATGCATGAAAATAGGCCGTGCCCTTTTTCCCTAGGGATTTTGAATTGCAGCAGAGAGTAAATCTGTTATAGCTTGGTATTTTGTGGATCAACACACCAGTATTTTATAGCAAGGTTTAACCTCTATCCATGATAAAACTCAACCGTTTTTCTATAGATCTTCAAGTCCACAGAGAGGAAATGAAAAACAAAGAAAACCCAAACGCAACAGATTTTATGAGAAAATGCTATCCAGAAAACGAAGCATACCTTTGGAACTGTATCATTTTTTAAGAATTTGTCCACGACGAAGGTAAAATGGCTCATTTCAGTTTTGGGGTTTAAAGGGTTTTGTCTAATTCTTAGCAGTTTGCTCAGAATCTCTCCCACAAAACCATGTCTCTGGAATGCAATTACAAGATTGAATAGATTGTAACAAGATGGACTCAAAACAACTGTGGGTTTAGATGATAGAGTTGTGAATAGATAGCAGGATTTTCAGATCTGATAACTTAGGGTTATTGAAAATAAAATCCATTTAATAATAAATGCAAACCCAAATGGATTTCCCAGATCATGGCATGATATCCTCATAATCATTTTCAGCAGTATTAGAATGCATCATGACACGTGTACTTCGACAGTTGAGAGCCAAACAGGATCGACTAGCTATTAATTTTTTTTTTGCATTTTTGGTGGCTAATAGCACCTTGCGCCTGCCTTTTTAGTAGCCAAAACTGGAAACTTTCGACGACTTACAACCCATAAAATTTGGCACTTAGCTGCTGAAATTTCTTTCTATGACCTTTTATATTCATCAGTACAAATCATTATTTGTCACTACTGGACCATTACTCTAGGGATTCTTAAATAATTAACCAAAGTTTATAATGTGCCCAAGCAATTCGAAACTGAACCATCAAGCCATTAGAACAATAATAATTGTATTAACACAAATAAATGGATCCAATCAACCATTTAAAAGTATTTACATTTTAATTACATATGAATGATTTGAAGAAAGATGTTTCTAAGGCAAAGATTATGAAAATGACAATCCAAATTCTAAGTTTAATTCATGCTTATAGTCATGACTTAAACATAGAAGAATCGAAAATCAAAAAGTAGCAAATAATGAATAAGGCTTTAGCCCAAATAGTCATAATAAACTTGTAAAAGTGTTTATAGACACGGTGATGGAAACCACTCATGAATGAAATGCCTTTTGAACAGTTTATAAAAATCAAAACAAGTGTGGTTCCAACAAGATTCGAGAGATTCCCACTCCGTCACATCGAAAACTCCTGAACACGAACCATCGAAGTGTTGATGGCATTTATGACTAGTTAAGGATAACGATTCAAACGTAGATTGTGGATTGACAGGTAGACTTTCCCATCAAACATTAATAAATTTTCTGTTAGTGAAGTTATACGAAAAACGATAACTCTGTTTTGAATAAAAGTTCTTTGATTTTGAATTCATTTTCACTTTCTGCAACTAGCAAGATTTATTTGTTGAATATTTCACGAATTCTCTCTGCAATAGGTAATTTCACTCTGTCTCCTTAGAAGATATGGCGCCATGGAAAATGATGAAAATGCCTGATGCGATCAGCGAGGATTCAAACCCAAACGTGAACGTTCAGTCAGACACAACACTGCGAGCCACAGACACTGTTTAAACTTGGACACAGATGTTTGAGATTTTATAGCGTGCAATCATAAATTGTCCTGAGGACTCTGTTGAAGAGGATTGCGATAATTATACAACTAAAGTTAGACATATAGCGTAGTCAGAGCTGCACAAAATAACGACATAGTCGAGGATCATGGCTTATAACGACATGATAAGTTGGGCCTTGGAGCACATTGACATCTAGACCAGGAGCATCATTAACCATTAGAAGGTCATTGTCGACTCTTTCTGACCAGAACATATGCGAGTGATGTATAAAATCTCCCCTAACCCTAGATATACATTCAACGTTGCATTCATTCTGAAGTTAGAGCAAAAGGAGTGCGTCATGTACGACAAGAACTATCTCGATATAATCAATTCTTGGTGGGTGTTATAGGATTAATCGGTAAATTCAAACATAAATAGATCTCCCTAGATCCACCTAGATCTAGAACAAAATAGAATAGTACATGACGCTTTCCCTAAGCTCCAATCATTGAAATTACTATCAAACAAGAGATGTGCAAAATACTGTTTAAATATCGCGTCCTCTTCTAGTTGTCATCCTAGTTTCACTCCAGTGCTTCTGTTATATTGGACCTCCAAGGGAACAAAAGCCAAACAAAGTGAAAGTAATAATATTATACTCAAGAAAAGCTTATATATGTGATCAAGGAATCATACAATAAAACGATATAAGTTTTATGGGAAAGAAACATATCACTATATTATATAATAATGAAAGTGGAGATTACAACCAAAGCCTTGATGTTTCAAGGTCCCCTTCCGATGACCCTTTTCTCCAACAAACACACTTGCTCCAATCTTGAATGAAGAATATATACAATGACTTAATGAACTAAAATGAGGCTCTCAAGAATGATCCAATGCAAAATTCTCCATACAATCTTATTCGATTCAACCTTCAATAATGTTATTTCCTTTCTTGTTTGCTTAACCTTTTCCATGAGAAATCCCTCTTTATATAGGGGAAAGACATATGGTTAAAGATATTAGGATGATACCACCAAATCAGAGAAGTGAGTAGGATCCCAACCATATAGATTCCACCTCATATTCTAGAAGATCCCCTTCTAGAACTTTGGTGAAGTTCGATCGTTTCTTATCCTTTTGACATCATCGCACCCCATCTATACAATAGCCTATGGAGACATCAAAAACTAGTTTTAGGGCAACTTGTGATGACTAGGCATCATTGCACCCTACTTATGATGCAACCTGCGATGACCCTCCTTAATAAGGTTTTTTGGAAGAGAAAGACAACCACCTTTCTCATGAAGATAGTTTCTTTTGGGAACATGAACACATGTTTGTCAATGGATCATTAAGATGACCAAACTAATGTGTAACAGTGGGGGCAACTGGAGATATTCAGAACTGATGCTCATGGTATATATGCCACAACATCTTTGGATGCTCATATGGTG
Source organism: Picea glauca (assembly GCA_000966675.3). Lineage (NCBI taxonomy): Eukaryota > Viridiplantae > Streptophyta > Pinopsida > Pinales > Pinaceae > Picea > Picea glauca. The sequence goes on along the minus strand of JZKD02S0777971.1, from coordinate 9,866 downwards.
TATGTAGCGATGATGTTATGTTGATTATTTGGGAAGGAGAACCCTACACACTTCTCGATGGAATGAGTATCCATCATGCATGAAGTAGTAGAGGGTTTCACTTTCAATTGTGCCAAAATGTTGTCCGATAACTTGGCAAAAGAGATTACATAATATAAAGAAGCCAAGTCAAAAGTACAACCCACCCCCTTCTACATGTCAGCTTATATCATGGACTCCATCTATTTCATGATGCCTTTCCCATTGATGAATTAGAGTTGGACCTCTATCAATGTCGAGCCCATTCATTTCTATCATTCCAAGCTATGGGAAGAAAAGGCCAAAGATTTATTTTATGAAATATGTCACAATGTGATGGTTCATGTTCATATAGCCCTGTATGACCACCCACCTCCTCGAATTTCAGATAAGATCATGGGAAACCAGGGCAAGCTAGAAGATTTGTTTATTGAGGAGAACTTCTCCTATATCAGAGTTTTTGGGTGCTTTGTTCCTCCCCATGATCTCCCGCGATTTTTACCAGATAAGTTGGTTTGTAGAGAAGTGGCCTACTAGACATTAACAGGAGGCATCAACAAAGAGCTGAAGGAAACACATAAAAAGGTATGGCCGACTTTCCCTATTCAGGTTGGCATGTTTTCATTACTATATTTCGGTCACTCTAAAGCGGAGGATGTGGCTCTAGAAGATGTCAAATTGGTTAACATCAAATCAAAAAACACGACCCATGTAATATTGTGGAAAACCAACTAGCTCAGTTTAACATGAAAAGATATGTGCACAAAAAATCCCCGTATGAAGAAATATTTAGGAGAGTTAGGTCTTATGAGGATGTATAGGACATATTTGAAACCCTACCTGCATATCAACAAGGTGGTTTTATCAATTTTGAAAAGCACAAGAAAAATATCCTACCAACGATACTACAAGGAGAGAAAATAACCACTCCCCCTTCTCAGGAATCCAAGTCAATAGGTTCCAAAGATAGTCACTCTATTAATCATAAAGTTGAGGAAACCCTGAAGAGCTCAGAGGTATTGACACAGAAATTAGAAGCATCATTGTCAGGTCATCTAGGCCCCCAGGAAACAACTCAACTTGAGGATTTCCTGAAGCAGGGACAAAATGCGCCTCCTTCATTTCCAACCACCCCCGTTGGCACCTCAAATACAACATAGAAACATTAATCTACATAGATTGGTACCCCCATTACATCATTGACACCTCTGCAATACAGCCTCAAAAACCCTAATTCTGAAATCGTTTTTGTAAATGATCTTACCCCCATCTTGCCCTAAGAAATGCATCCTTCAGATTTCCTTTTTAGTAGAAAAAAGAAGGCCATTGTGAAAAGGGAATCAAACCATAAGGATGGAGTAGTGACTAAAAGGCAGAGGATGGTGTATGATGGACATAGTCGAGATGATCCATAATTCGCAAAAGAGGTCATAAGTTCATTAGGTGCTTTTTCCATGACCAATCAATGGTCTATAAACAATTTGGCTGAACAGTTGTGACAAAAGTGCCTATTGGTAGAGAACTTACAAAGTCAAATACAGGCCATGGAACAGACTATAAGGAATAATATGAGTCAAGACTTCGAGCAAATCAGAGCTCATGATCAACAAAAAATACAACACCTTTAGGCCAACCTTGAAGAGCTCCATCAGAATTCTCAAACCAACTGAGGATTGGTCACTCAACGCGATGAATTGTTAAAGAAATTGCAAGCTAGGTTGGACCTAACCAAAGGTATCTTGATAGATATATCAACCTTCCAAACTCAAGCATGGGAAATAAACGAGAAGTTGGAAATTTCCCAACATGAACTTTTTCTGAAGGTTGATGCTATCCAAAAGTGCTACCAGGCAGTATGCCTTTCTCTTAAGGACATATATGTCAAGGAAAGAGAATCTCTCTCATCCTGGGCTAGGTTTCAAGAAGCTATCATATTGGTGCACAAAGATAATGTTTGTGATTTTCGTCTGATCTCTCCTTCTGAACAATTATGAGGTGATATGGCCCTGAAGGTCCGGGAAACAAATTTGGAAGAAATAAAAAGATTATACAGGGGAGTAAAGGACACTTGCATGGAAGCACTGTCATCCTTAGATTGAAGGAAGTGATATTTCAAAAGCCTTGGGGAAAATTGATATTGAAATGAACCAACATAATTCCATAAAGAGAAAGGAAGAAACTCTTACAACCATTTAGGAAATGAGCCAAATTGATATTCTTAAGATAATTAAATGGATAGTAAGTCCAAGCACATAGCTCCAAGCGAAATCTCAGAAAATAGAAAGGATCCAAGAAATAATTCCTCAGGTAGAGATGAAATTATTCACTTTTGAGGTAAATGAAACAATTGATCCATCAAATTTCATAGTGGAATTATTGAATAGATGAAACCAATGTATTGAACATGGGAAAGTGAGCATAGCTGGAAGCAGATAAGAAACATGCACTATGCCCTTTATTTTTACCCTCCCTACCTTTCACCTTTCTACAACCACTTATCCCATTCATTCACATTCTAATCTTCACTTATCCCTAATTCATCATCGTACATCTATTCCATTGTCATCCTTCCCATAAACGGTTACTTTTTCTTATGCTCATTTTGCATTCCTTAACAAGCCATGCAGTGCTACTCATCCAATCGTCATTCCTCTCCGATCCCGACTGTGTCTCATTGCATTGTTGAACATATCTAGAGGGAAATATGGAAACATACAAAAATGGTTAGGGAAGTGTGCTGAATTATTAGGGAGGCCAAATGACAACTGTGTCCAACCTAAAATACTAAAGAAAAGAGGCATTTTTGTGAAGAAGATGAAGAGGCAGAGGAAAACGCCAACAAAGATCATCAGATTTTACACATTGTTGTCTTATTCAAATATATGCTATTTTCATTGTATAAAGTGCAACCGTTTTGAGTTGTGAAAGTTTTTGTATAAATACATAGATTCAAGATCTATTCGAGGCTGCTTCTTTCCGGGTGTAATAGAAAAAGCCTCTCCTTTTTTGAGTATTAATACAAGTGTAGACACAGATTCTAATTTTTGTTCAGTTTGAATTGTGTGTTCTTCTATATTTCCATATATCTGAATTTCCTTATGTAATTCCTTGATAAGTGATTGATTTCAATTTAGTATCACAACTACTATAATCACATTATATCATTAGTTCATTAAGTAAACATTTTTTCCTATGTATTTACTATAAGTAAAGAAAGACCTGCAAGCTGTTTGAATTACTACATTTCACATCCTATTCAAGGGTGCACTCTCTACTTTTCTTGTACTGCAAACAAGGTGAGACTCATATGAACAATTCCTAGCTTTGTTTAATAGTTTTGTAAGTTTCCTTCACTCCATTTGATATTACAATTGTGAGTCAGACGACGTAATACGACCTCTGTACTGTCCTATTATTAATTTCATTTAAGGATCATTTCTTGAATAATGAAAGGTAGGAAAATCACTCTTTAAAAATTTATCTTTAAACATTTGTGATGCCTGATATTACTCTTTGAGCCTTAGGATTAATCTCAGGAAGACCATCTTTTTGGAGTCGTTGTCAGGGATGAAAAAATGAAGTTATTTTCCTTGGGAAAATGATGAGGTAGATTTCTATATTTGATGGTGAACAAAGATTGAATACATAAGTAAGGATTATTTTTATCTTTTACTTGGCGACTCCACCATAGAAAAAACTGGCATTCGATCGAAATGATACCAGACAAAATCTAAAAAATAAGTAGACCACACCAATGTCAGATCCCAAAAAATTGTTGAAACCAAAGGGATACCTAAAATAGATCTTCATCAAGAAGTAAAGTATATCAACCAAAGTTATGTAAGTTAATGCTAAGGTACACACCGAAGAATCCCCCCCTAATGAAAGTTTTAAACAAATTCATTCTACAGAGGCATTGATTAGTAAACCTGATTCTAAACTCGAAAATCCAGAGGTAATAGTTCCCGACATAAAAGTCACGATTGACCCAATAGATACTTTTACTAGTGAGAACAAAAGATTCTTTTCGATACCCGTTGACATTCACACTCTGTCAGTGCTATCCTTGCCCAAAGTGAGGGTTTCAGTTTCCCAAAACTCTGAGGAGTATATTTTATACCATGATTCAACCCATATTGGTTCTCCTATAGATACATCTTGTAAGTCTGAGGAAGCGAGCCCGCGTTTCCCTTTTCCTCGTCTTTTAGATTTTCCATCTCCTAACGATATATATAGCATCATAGATGAAGATGTTTACTCAAGGATGTTAGTACAAACCTTTGAAGGACAAGTGATGACCTAGTTCCAAGGGCTCCCTGTAGGTTCCATACGTTCATATGATGATCTAGAAAACGCCTTCTTAAGACATTGGGGCGAGAAAAAGGACCATCTCTATTATCTAATTGAATTTGGGGATTTAAGAAAAAAGAATTCGGAATCAGTCGTTGAATTTACTCAGAGGTTCAACAAAATATATAACAAAATCCTAGACGAAGCCAAACCTTGTCAACCTACTACAAAAGTAACTTTTGCAGGGGATTTTGAGCCTAACTTTGCTCTCCTCTTAAGAGAAAGAAGATCGACCACATTGTCAGGAATGAAAGATGATGCCATAGAAATAGAATACAATATGATGGCATCTAGGAAGTTAAAAACTAAGGTTGAAATAGGATCCAAAGAACCTAAACGTTTCAAAGAACATGAAACACCCTCTGGTTATAGGAAGTCCATAGAAGAAAAAATGGATGAGATGGCCAAGATAATCAAAGATTTATCAAACAAAATATCCAAAATGGAATTAGATCAACGAAAGCATGATACATACATTGGGAGTCATTTCAAGAGAAACCCTAACCCTCAGATACAACAAAGACAAATAAAAAATGAAGATCAAAAGATCCAAACCCCGTTTAAAATCAAAAAATTTATGCAGAGGGATGACATGCACAATTATGAGTTAGGAAAAGATATGACCAACCTTAGCGATGATGATCTGAGCCACATTTAACCAGAGACGATTATGAGAATTCTTTAGACCTGCAATCCCTGTTTAACAATGAGGAAATCATCAATAATCCGGGAGACTCTGCGTATCAAGAGCCCACTGAATCAATAATGGCCGAACTCCAACAAAAGTATGATTTAAGGCCCAGATAAAAATATTCTACGAATGTTCCACCAAAAAATATTTTTTTGCAAAGTAAAATGAATGAGGAAGAATTTACTAAAACACCAAATGAAACACAAGCTTCCCAAACAAAAGAAGTTGAAACAAGAATAATGCAAACTAAGTAACCGAAAAATACAGGAAAAGAAGCCACGACCAGAGAAGTTGAAAAAACAATTGAATGTTTCAGTTTAGAAAATGAACTAAATAAAATTAAAATCCCAATGCCTCTGGTCAAACTTGAAAAAAATCCGATTTATAAAAATCAAATTGCTAAAGCTATAAATTTTTCTACTACTGAATGTCATGCAGATGTAATTAATCTATAGGACGAAGGACCTACAATTGTGTTCGGTCCTCACATTGAAATCAATAAGGATTGTATTGCTCCATTTTATATTACTCTAACTGTGCATGACCATTTACTCCATAATTATATGTTAGACTCTGGGGCCTCTCATAATTTAATGCCCAAAATTATCATGGAAAAGTTAGGCCTCAAAATTACTAGACCTTATCAAGACTTGTATTCATTTGATTCCAAAAATGTTAAGTGTCTAGGCATGATCAAAGATTTGGTAGTAAATATTGCACATATACCCATGAAAAGTGTCCTTATGGATGTGGTCATTTCTAACATCCCTGCCAAGTACGACATTCTTTGATCCCAGGCTTGGGGAGCCAAATTAGGAGGATCAATTCAGTTGGACATGACTTACACTATGATCCCAATTTTCGGTGGACATTTCACACAACTCTACAAAGAAAATAGACTAGTGTATATGGTAAGTGACCCTCAAAATCCAAATAATTACCCAGTCTATGTTGTTGATCAGGACTTAGGAAATTGTATATTATCGATAGATGATGATTTCGAAGAATGTACAGAAGAAGAAACTAAAAAGGTAGAAAAAACAAGAAGAAATGTAAATAGTAGAGAAGGAATGTGGAAAATGTTTTTTGATGGCACTTCGTCTTGAGAAGGAGTAGGGGTTGGAGTGTTATTTGTAGCACCAATATATGAGTATGTTATCCCCTTCTCATATATATTACAGTGGTAGATTGATTATATGAATAATGCCTGTGAAATTTAAGCTCTAGTCTTAGGATTAGAAGCTTCTAGAAAGTTAAAAATTGAACATCTCATAGTTTATGGTGATGGATATCTCATTGTGAAACAAATAAAACAATAGTATCAAGATAAGCATCCAAGGCTAAGGTCATACATAAATTTATTGACGCAGACCCCCGAACCCTCGGGTCGAGGTCTGCATAGGATCGTTCTAAATCTGCCCTTAAAGTCTAATTGACTCTTTGTTTTCCCCTCGAGGAATACCTTTCACACACAATAGTGTATCCATAGGTCCTTATGGGTGTGCCCCACAATCAAACATGATGCATCAACCCAAATATCCTGACCTGAAATAGGATCACGCCCTCTTCTAATTCGAGACTTTGGCTTTTGCGATCCTTGTTGTCGAGGTTTCCTAACTCTACAACCTCTGAAACTCGAATAGCCAAACTCCGATGCACTCAGAAAGGGTTGGCTTCCCAATGGTCTTTTCTCTTCATCGAGGTTTCGGACTTCACGATTTCGCAAATCTAGATGCAAGGCTCCCAGTCCTTCGACCTTTGAACCCCAAAATGGTCAACAAGGTTTGAATCCACCTGACGACAAGTACGCAACCTGTCACATTTCTTGGCTTTCGGGACATTCACTCCCAAAGAGCTTCCTTCTTCATTTCTCGACACCTGAAGTGCCGAAATCCTGAAACTCTAATCAAATCCCTGTCACAACTTGCAACTTCAAGATGTTTGTTTTACTATGCTCAAGTCCTTGTTGTTAGGATCCTCGAAATTCCGAAATGATTTGACGGGTCGTGAAAAGAACGATCAATGGTCCACATTGATTCTGGATCCTAGAGTGATAAGCTCGCCTGCCTCTAACCACCCTGCAACTTCCTTGGATCCTATGGTCCTCATGGTTTCATGAATTCCCCACTGAGAATTTCGACCGCTCGTTGTTACTTGATAACTCTTGTGGAATAAACCAAATTTCTTCCACTAGGACTTAACTTCTACTGGATGATTTCGACCCCTGTCTCCCTTCAAAGTAATTTGACCTTTTCCTCCTTTGAACACTTCAACGATGCTACCCCTTCTGAGCTTTCTTTACAATTTTGAGTCTTCAAACAAACTCCTACACGCACTCCTTGCGGCAATCCCTCAAATACTTTTAAGTATTTGAATTTTTGACTCTGTGCACCCTCCTGCAATAGCAGTCCCTCAATTCACCCCTTGGTTGATAAGTTTTGAGCTTCTAACCAGCCTGCACACACCTTGCACGGCTTGTGTGTTTCACATGCACTTATGTGGGAATGAGAACAACGATATCTCTCCTAAAATTTTAGAGATAAACTCTGAACCTTGTCGACGCACTCCTTGTGGATGACTTCACTGCACTCCCTGCAGGTACTTCTCTCACTCAGGTAGAGAAAAAATTGAAACTCATCCTCTTTCTCTCTCTCAAATTTAAAACATTCAACATGAAATCATACATACACACACTATTAAAGCAAATGCATAACAGAGAGAATAAACAACCACGAGCATATCATTCAACATGCATACACAGAAAGCATCATAATGCCATGAATCTGAATCAAATCTCTTTACATTAATTCAAACTTCTGTACATGGGTTCTTCTTCTCAACTCTCTGCTACAACTCTCACTTTCTACTCTTTTCTCAATGATACAATGTTTTCTCTCTTCTGCTCTATTCTAATGATACAATTCTCTCTAATGTTACAATAATACAAAGGTGAGGGTGTCTATAGTCAGTTTTCCCTCCTACGCTCCTAAACTGTCTAATCTGCATTCAAACCTACCTACTTTCATTTACTACGCATAAATGCCTTAATGGTTTTACAGATGAGAGAAATTGCTCAAGATCTATTTACAATATGCAAGTATGCTTCCCTTTAACCATTACATTAATGTTTCAAAAATATTTCAAAATGTGCGCTGGTGGCCTTCTAGATGTCTTCCCCTTCACGCTCGCTTGAATTCTTACAATGCTCCTGCATCATACTCCCTCGCTTGGAAATTTTCATGAACTTCTGTTCATGAGCTCTTGCATGGTCTATCTATGCTTCTGAATCTCTGCTTCATCTTCCTAGTAGGCATCTTCAACTAGATGTACCTTCCACTTGACCAAGTATTCAAAGTATTCTTTCCTCCTGGTCTTCTTGTTGATTCTCTTGTCAAGTATACTTTCCACTGTGGCTTTTTATCTATCGGAATTTGTTTAGTCCACTGAACCTCTGTCTGTTCACTATCTACTTCTACTTATTCATCTCTGTAAGGGTACAAATCTTAGATGTTGAATATCGGTGAAATTCCGATCCCATCGGGTAATTCAATCTCATATGTGTTTGCCCCAAATTTCTTTAAGACCTTGCATGGTCCAATCTTTTTCATCTTTAGTTTGTTATATGTTCCCCTTAGGAACCTTTATTTTCTCAGATGTGTGAGAATCAGATCACCAGCTTCAAATTGAAGTTATCACCTGTGTTGATCTGCTCTGTCTTTATACTCTTGACTCGAATTTTTCAAACGTTCCCTCACTTGGCTGGGAAGTTCCTTCATTGCTTCTGCAAAATCCTCTGAACTGGCACTTCTAGTTTCATTCTGTCCTGAATCCTTCAATTCAGAAACTCCCCTTGGCTACATTCCATACACAATTTGGAATGGACTCTTCCCTGTGCTTCTATTGATTGAATCATTATAAGCAAATTCCGCCTGTGGTAGAATGTGATCCCACTGACTGTGGTGTTCAATAACTAGGCTCCTAAGTAAATATCCCAAGCTCCTGTTCACAAATTCTGTCTACCCATCCATCTGAGGATGATAAGGTGAGATAAAAGACAAATTTGTCCCCATATTTTTCCATAAAGTCCTCCAGAAGTGTCCAACAAATTTGGTATCCCTATCTGAAACAATACTCCTTGGCAACCCGTGAAGTCTGATGACTTCTTTGAAAAACAGGTTTGCAATATGAGTTGCACCACTGGTTTTTAGGCATGGTATAAAATGTGCCATTTTTGAAAATATGTCTACCACCACAAAGATTGAATCAAATCCTCTTTGTGTTCTTGGAAACCCCAATATAAAATCCATGCTCACTACATCCCATGACCTTTCTGGTATGGGTAATGGTTGGTACAACCCTCTGTTTTGTCTTTTTCCTTTTGTGTGCTGACAAATTCTTCATTTGTCCACAAATATATTTACATCGGCCCTCATCCCTGGCCAAAAGTATGAGCCATTTAATTTTGAGAACATTTTGTCATGACCGAAGTGTCCGACCAATCCTCCACTGTGTTTTTCTTTCAACAGATTCTCCCTCATGGAGCATTTTGGAATACATAGCTGATTACCCCTGAATAATAATCCATCCTGGATCATATATTCAGGACACTAGCTTCTGTCCCTGAGAATTGGATTCTCAGACGCCTCATACGTCTCTTTAAAATTTGGGTCATCCCTGTACGTTTTTTTGAGGTTATCAAAACCCAAAGTTTTGACTCTAAATTCCTGCATAAGCAAACATTTCCTGCTCAAAGCATCAACAACTTTGTTAGCAGTTCCAAAAATATGCTTAGTTACAAAAGTAAAAT
>JZKD02S0777960.1:0-14695 GCA_000966675.3 Picea glauca | reverse complement strand
GCCATTTGAAGCATGTTTTGGCTATTTTCCCAAATCTCCTTTAGATTTTATCTTTGGGAAGGATATTGCTATTGATGGTCAATATGACATTGTTAGGGAAGAAAAGTTCATTAAAAAAATTCAATCGATACATCAAATGGTACAAGAGTAGTTGGAAAAGAGTCAAGCCAAGTACAAGACGAGACATGACAAGCATTGTGTTGATCACAGTTTCCAAGTTGGAGATGAAGTTTGGATTTACATTAGTAAGGAGAGGCTTAAAGGATAAGGTAAAAAATTGAAACCAATTCAATATGGTCCTTTCAAGATTATCAACAAGATTGGTAACAATGCCTTCCATTTAGATTTTCCTCCTTATATGCAAATGTATGTAGTTGTTAATGTTGAGAATTTGAAATTGTATGAGCCTCATTTGATTGATGATCAAGGACAGAATGTTCAGATTCCTTCTATAGATGATTTTTCCCCAGAATATCTTACAGAACTACATGAAGACACAATCCTTGACAGGAGAATGCGAACTTCAAAACGAGGAAATGAGGAGTATCTTCAAGTTGGTCTTAAAGGCACAAATCCAAGCAAAGCCAAGTGGATTAAGGTTGGAAAGGTGAGGGAGCTATTCCCTCATATTCAGATAGACTAAAAATAGTCTTTTGGAGGTCCAAAAGCTTTCCAATGGGGAGGTGTGATCCAGGGGATCAAATTTTTCTCAAAAATTCAAAGTGCTTGCAATCACTTCAAAACAAATGGGAGCATAGGCCTCGTTGTTACGAACCAACACAACTTGTTTGGGTTCAAACGGACATCGGGAGCGAGAGATATCACGTTCTGTTCAAAATGACAAACATGCAAAAAAAAGGGATGCTGACTGTACATGTCGTACAGTCCGTATGGATGCTGACGTGGCATGTTCGTATGACACATGGCAGAGCATGATTGGTAGGACCATATGACACATGGAATTCATTTGTTGATAGATATGGATGAATGATATTGCGACACGTGGAAGTATTTGGTTGGTTGTACGGTGACACATGGCCCAGTCATGGGCTACCACGTGGCACCTTGTTATTGGTTGGTTATATAAAATCTATTTGGAGTCCACTGGATTCAACCTCGTGACCTCCACCCACATGCATAGTCTTTGCAAAGTCTATGCCACCAATGCGCCACCATAGTAGTTCTTACTATGTAATAGTTTTAAAACTATTTGAATTTGTTTATGTGGATAGTTGGGGGCGCATCCGGGATGGGGCTTAGCCCCAGCCCGCGGTCGTATACACTATATCATATGACCCTCTATCACACTAGTTGGCACATGTGCACGTTTTGGTTTTGTATGTGGTTCAAACGGTTATAACCAATGCCCGCCACTTGTCCCTTTTCTATTAGCCTTTGGGATGGAGCCCTGCTTGCGTTTGCGCATGGTCACATGGGCCACATGACCTTGGATGTTAAGAACCAAACATCAATATAGCATAGAAAAACCTCAAGAAAAGTACTGAATGGCTTGAAAAAGAGATAATTTCAGATAATAAGCCTCGTAGACGGGGCAACCTCCTTTTACCCCACTTAAATGCTCAAGTACAAGATGATTCAAAATGAAAATGTCTCCTAGGTATATATAGGAGACTAGGAGGTATAATTAGAACCAATGGCCTNCAAGATTGGTAACAATGCCTTCCATTTATATTTGCCTCCTTATATGCAAATGTATGCAGTTGTTAATGTTGAGAATTTGAAATTGTATGAGCCTCCTTTGATTGATGATCAAGGACAGAATGTTCAGATTCCTTCTATAGATGATTTTTCCCCAGAATATCTTACAAAACTACATGAAGACACAATCCTTGACAGGAGAATGCGAACTTCAAAACGAGGAAATGAGGAGTATCTTCAAGTTGGTCTTAAAGGTACAAATCCAAGCAAAGCTTAGTGGATTAAGGTTGGAAAGGTGAGGGAGCTATACCCTCATCTTCAGATAGACTGAAAATAGTCTTTTGGAGGTCCAAAAGCTTTCCAATGGGGAGGTGTGATCCAGGGGATCAAGTTTTGCTCAAAAATTCAAAGTGCTTGCAATCACTTCAAAACAAATGGGAGCATAGGCCTCGTTGTTACGAACCAACACAACTTGTTTGGGTTCAAACGGACATCGGGAGCGAGAGATATCACGTTCTGTTCAAAATGACAAACATGCAAAAAAAAGGGATGCTGACTGTATAGGCCGTACAGTCCATATGGATGATGATGTGGCATGTTCGTATGACACATGGCAGAGCATGATTGGTAGGACCATATGACACATGGAATTCATTTGTTGATAGATATGGATGAATGATATTGTGACACGTGGAAGTATTTGGTTGGTTGTACGGTGCCACATGGCCCAGTCATGGGCTACCACGTGGCACCTTGTTATTGGTTGGTTATATAAAATCTATTTGGAGTCCACTGGATTCGACCTCGTGACCTCCACCCACATGCATAGTCTTTGCAAATTCTATGCCACCAATGCGCCACCATAGTAGTTCTTACTATGTAATAGTTTTAAAACTATTCAAATTTGTTTATGTGGATAGTTGGGGGCACATCTAGGCTGGGGCTTAGCCCCAACCCGCGGTCGTATACACTATATCATATGACCCTCTATCACACCATTTGGCACATGTGCACATTTTGGTTTTGTATGTGGTTCAAACGGTTATAACCAATGCCTGCCACTTGTCCCTTTTCTATTAGCCTTTGGGATGGAGCCCTGCTTGCGTTTACGCGTGGTCACATGGGCCACATGACCTTGGCTGTTAAGAACCAAACATCAATATAGCATAGAAAAACCTCAGGAAAAGTACTTAATGGCTTGAACAAGAGATAATTTCAGATAATAATCCTCTTTGATGGGGCAACCTACTTTTACCCCACTTAAATGCTCAAGTACAAGATGATTCAAAATGAAAATGTCTCCATGGTATATATAGGAGACTAGGAGGTATAATTAGAACCAATGGCCTAAAGCTGACATAAATAAAATAACATTACTAATATAATATGCCCCAATTAAGGGGTAATGAGCCAATATTAGGGCTCAACGCTTGAGTAACTCTGGATGCTTCTGTATAAAATACTCATCTTCCCAAGTGGAATCTTCAGCCGGTAGTTTCCTCCATTTAATGAGATACTCAGAAATGGATCTATTCCTCAGCTGGAAAATTATTATGTCAGTGATGGCTTTAGGATCCAATATGATTTTCCCTTCCTCGTCAATTTCTGGCAATATAGTTTGAACTGGGATCTTGTCACCTATAACCTTCTTTAAGCATGAAACATGGAAAACTAGGTGTACTCGTGAAGATGCAGGCAACTCCANGACGGGGCAACCTCCTTTTACCCCACTTAAATGCTCAAGTACAAGATGATTCAAAATGAAAATGTCTCCTAGGTATATATAGGAGACTAGGAGGTATAATTAGAACCAATGGCCTAAAGCTGACATAAATAAAATAACATTACTAATATAATATGCCCCAATTAAGGGGTAATGAGCAAATATTAGGGCTTAACATGCCCCTCCCCTTGAGACAAGTGTTTGCCACAACGCTTGAGTAACTCTAGATGCTTCTGTATAAAAGACTCATCTTCCCAAGTTGAATCTTCAGCCGGTAGTTTCCTCCATTTAATGAGATACTCAGAAATGGATCTATTCCTCAGCTAGAAAATTCTTATGTCAGTGATGGATTTAGGCTCCAATATGATTTTCCCTTCCTCGTCAAGTTCTGGCAATATAGTTTGAACTGGGATCTTGTCACCTATAACCTTCTTTAAGCATGAAACATGGAAAACTGGGTGTACTCGTGAATATGCAGGCAACTCCAATTTGTATGCCATAGTAACAATCTTTTGCAACACCTTATAAGGTACATAGTACTTTGGTGATAATTTATTATCCTTCTTGGCATGCTTGAGGGACATCTATTTGTATGGTTGTAGTCTTAAAAACACTCAATCCCCTACTTCAAAACTTCTTTCACTACGATGTTGATCTGCTTGTTGTTTCATGCGATTTTGTTACATGGTCAGGTTGTCCTTTAAGATTTGGATAATTTGTTGTTTATTATCGATGTGATATTCCACTACTTGAACCTTAGATTTTTCTTTTAGAGAAGAAGTGATGGAATGAGGGTGCTATCTATAAAGTGCCATAAATGGTGTCATTTTTGTTGCAGTGTGAAAGGAAGTGTTATACTACCATTCTTCCAAGGGTAACCATTTGAACCATTATGTTTGTTTATCAGAGACAAAGCAACGAAGGTAGCCTTCAAAACATTTGTTCACTATCTCGGTTTGTCCATCAGATTGAGGATGATAGGATGAGCTATGAGCCAATTGAGTACCCAAACAAGAAAATAATTTTGTCCAAAAATGTCCAGTGAATANAAATATATATTGAGCTTAAAAGATAACCTTAATAGAGAAGTTGAAACATCCTCGTCCTCTAAAAGGAAAATAGAAATTCTCACTAGGCCTCCTCAAACTAAAAATCAACAAGAAACTTTAGACTTAGAGAGATTGCAGAAAGATTTCCAAAAAATGTCCAATCATATCGTTGACTTGAAGAGATCATCCAAGTAGTCATACACAAGAAAAGGAAGTTTCAAACCATCTTTTAGAAAGCCTTTCCCTCCCAACCAGCCAGACCTGACCACATAAGGTCTAAATTTCAAAAGCTTACAGTATGCTTTGCAAACTATATTAGAAGAACGTGATAATTTTGCTTATGTTCCTCCTGAAAATTCTAGTGATGCAATTGAGGAAGAGGTACCAGAAGAGGAGGACTCATCTCCCCCTATTTTCGGTCACTTGTCAGACAATATCTTCCAAGAAAATTCCAAAATTTTCCACCCCTACAACACAAGAAGCAAAATGAAAAACCAACCCCCTTCTGAAATAAGTAAAAATATGTTTCTGAAACAGTCAAAGCAAATTGAAATTAAACAAAGGTTAGTATCACTAGTTTTAGATTATGATTTAATTGAAGATCTAAAAAAATTGAGGGATAATATTTCTTTTTTTGAACTTCTGAAATTTCCCCTTATTTTGTAGAAAATGCTTCAAAGATTTGCTAAAAATAGTAAAAACAATGATCCTAGAAGAAATAAATCAATAGAAATTGACTCAAATGAAGCTAAAAATGTCCAATCTAAAAAGATATTTGAACCTCCAGACAAAACAAACTTAGCAGAAAAAACTCTAGCAAATGTAGGAAACATCGTTTTAGGGACAACAACAAAAAATCAGTAGAATTCTATTGTTAACAGTCAGGAAAATGTCCCTCCCATTTTGTTAACCTTTGAAATTTTTAAAAGGAATGTACATAATTGTATGGTCTATTCTAGTGCATCATCAAACATGATGCCTCTATCTATATGCCAAAACATTAATGCAAACGTTAAACCTTTTGATCTCAAAATCATTCAGCTAGATCGAACAAACATTAAAGTAATTGGTGATTTTAAGAATGTGTTGATTAAACTATCATCCAATCCTAAACTTCATCAGATAATTGATATTATCATTGTTGATATCCTAGAAGTTTATGGTTTCTTTTTTAGTAGAGATTGGTCAGAATAGTTGCACAGTTACTTTGCCTAAAAATGGACAGACAAAAAAATCTGGATAACAAAGAACATTATCTCAAGCATGTTGTAATAGATCTGAATAATACAAATTAGCCTTTTGTTACATATGCAAATTCATTTGAAACACAAGGAATGCATACCTTCTTTGGTAATTTCATGACCAAAATTTCTTCTATCACTGATCCTAGGAAACAATCTAAAATTACAACCTATACTCAGACACCAGCTTTACCAAGCATGCCAAGTACTACTGATGACGAACATATATGGTCCTTATACTTTGACGGATCCAAATCCAAAGAAGGAGAAGGTGTTGGTTGTGTACTCATTGATCCTATATGTAATAAGACTTTTATTGCTTGCAAGTTAGAGTTTGAATGTACTAAAACCATGACTGAGTACGGAGCACTAATACAGGGACTTAGGAAAGCATTAGATATGGACATGAAAAATTTGATAGTATTCGGTGATTCAGAAATCATGGTTAAGAAGGTAAGAAATGCCATATATTTCTTATCACCACATCTGAAAAGCTAACAAACCAAGGTATGTAGTTTGATGCACAAATTTTCAGCATTTAACATAAATTCCATTCCCAGATTGAGTAATTCAGAAGTTGATTTATTGGCCAATGTTGCTTCTAAACTATTTCTCGCTGAAGGTTATTCCCCTAATGAGTTCTCAATTGAAATTTTGTTTAGGTCATTGATCCTGAATAACATCTTGAATTGGAGAGTATTTGATGATGACTAGTAGATCATAAACTTTCTACATATGGAAGGCATTTTCCAACATGTAGTCATTAATGAAGGCACTCATGAGAAGAACCTCCGAAACTTCACAGTAATATCTGATCCTCGATTTCTTGAATAGAAATCTGAACTAGTAAACTCTATCCGAAGATTTGTTGTGAGATTAGAGAAATTTTATGACTTACATGATAAATTTAGAGGGGCAGTAAATTGTAAAACTAACATTTCCTCTTTGATCTATGAAACAGTTAATTTAGGAACAAGGGGCAATTGACAAAACATTAATTTGGGAAAGGGATGTTTCAAGAAAGAAATATCCTCTTTTATAAAGTTATTTAAATAATTTAAAGAAATTTTTTCTTGAATGTATGATGACTTGAAAACATTTTACCCCAACATCATACAACATGTAATCCCTATGAAACCCCAGACTCAGCCTTTTCAACATAAATTCAGGAAGATGCATCCTAAATTGGAACCCACTGTTAAAAAGGAACTAAACAAATTACCAACTGTAAAGATAATTTTCCTAGTTAGGCACACGCAATGGGTGTCTAATTTAGTCCCTATAAGGAAGAAAAGTGGTTGAATTCGACTCTATGTTGATTTTCAAAACTTAAAACGGATGGGTGAAAAAGGCCTCATTCCCCTTACAACCGATTACTGTACATACACGTTTTCAGCAATGGGGCCTATACATCATAGGACAAATTAATCCCTCTTCTTTACATCAGCACAAGCATATCATTACAATAACAAAATATTTTGCAAGGTGGTCTAACGTTGTACCTTTAAAAGTGGTAAACACAAATCAGGTAGTATCATTTCTAAACTCTCATATCATCACTTGATTCAGTAGTCTGTTTTTTTATAACACCTCTTACTTTTTTTCCCTTGATATGAAAATTATTTCTATGGAAAATGGGATTAAATTTATGTATTCTACAAGCTACTACCCTCAAGGAAATGGCCTAGAAAAATCGACAAACAAAAATTTAATCAAGATTATTAAAAGGACAGTTTCAGAAAATCACAAGAACTGGTACAATGCACTGTATAATGCACTCTGGGCCGATAGGGTAACACAAAATTCTTATTTTGGTAATTCCCCTTTCTTCCTCATCTATGGAAGATAATATATTCTTCCCCCATGTGTCTTACTTCCTTTTCTGCAACTGTGACATAAAGTTCAAGAAGAAGAGTGCACTCCTCTAGAAAATCGAATAAATCCCTTATTAAAACTAGAGGAAGTGAGAACATAGGCAAAGCATAAACTGGATCAACACCAACAAATTGTAAAAAGATGTTTTGATTCAAATTCATCTTCGGAAAATAATTTTGATGTCAGAGATATGGTTCTCAAGTGGGATAAATCCCGCGAGGGTAAGGGGGAACATACCAAGTTCCAAAACCTGTGGCTGGGACCATTTGTAATTTCTCAAAAATTGGGTCCCAACTCTTTCCATCTGCATAATTTGGAGGGACAACCAAACACTTTCCCAGTGAATGGCCAGGTCCTCAAGAGGTAGTTCACGTGATGATTTATGTTCCACTCTTTTTTAAATATTTTTATTTTTCTTTTCTATTTTTGATTTTCTTTCTAAATAATTATGTCTGAGTCACCATCTCATTTGTTGATATCCCTAAAGTTTATGGATTTTTTTTGAGAATATATTGGTCAGAACAACTGCACAGTTAATTTTCCACATATTGGTCTCACTTATGGCTGCCTAAAAATGGACAGCCCAAAAAAATTTGGATAACAAAGAATGTTATCTCAAGCATACTATAATGGATCTGAATGATACAAATTATCCTTTCGTTACATCTACAAATCTATTTGAAACACAAGGAATGAATACCTTCTTTGGTAATTTAATGAACAAAATTTCTTCTATCACTGATCTTGGGCAACAATATGAAATTACAACCTATACTCAAACACCAGCTTTACCAAGTATGCCAAGTACTACTGACGACGCACAGATCTGGTCCTGATACTTTGATGGATCCAAATCCAAAGAAGGAACATGTGTTGGTTGTGTACTCATCGATCCTATAGGTAATAATACTTTTATTGCTTGCAAGCTAGAGTTTGAATGTACTAAAAACATGGCCGAGTAGGAAGCACTACTAGCGGGACTTAGGAAAGCATTGGATATGGACATGTGAAATTTGATAGTATTCGGTGATTCATAAATCATGGTTAAGAAGGTAAGAATCGCCATATATTACTTATCACCACATCTAGAAAGCTACCAATCCGAGGTATGTAGTATGATGCATAAATTTTCAGCATTTAACATAAATTCCATTCCCAGATTGAGTAATTCTGAAGTTGATTTATTGGCCAATGTTTCTTCTAAACTATTGTCTGCTGAAGGTATTTCCCCTAATGTGTTCTCAATTGAATTGTTGTTTAGGCCATTGATCCTGAATAACATCTCAAATTGGAGAGTATTTGATGATGACCAACANAAATATATATTGAGCTTAAAAGATAACCTTAATAGAGAAGTTGAAACATCCTCGTCCTCTAAAAGGAAAATAGAAATTCTCACTAGGCCTCCTCAAACTAAAAATCAACAAGAAACTTTAGACTTAGAGAGATTGCAGAAAGATTTCCAAAAAATGTCCAATCATATCGTTGACTTGAAGAGATCATCCAAGTAGTCATACACAAGAAAAGGAAGTTTCAAACCATCTTTTAGAAAGCCTTTCCCTCCCAACCAGCCAGACCTGACCACATAAGGTCTAAATTTCAAAAGCTTACAGTATGCTTTGCAAACTATATTAGAAGAACGTGATAATTTTGCTTATGTTCCTCCTGAAAATTCTAGTGATGCAATTGAGGAAGAGGTACCAGAAGAGGAGGACTCATCTCCCCCTATTTTCGGTCACTTGTCAGACAATATCTTCCAAGAAAATTCCAAAATTTTCCACCCCTACAACACAAGAAGCAAAATGAAAAACCAACCCCCTTCTGAAATAAGTAAAAATATGTTTCTGAAACAGTCAAAGCAAATTGAAATTAAACAAAGGTTAGTATCACTAGTTTTAGATTATGATTTAATTGAAGATCTAAAAAAATTGAGGGATAATATTTCTTTTTTTGAACTTCTGAAATTTCCCCTTATTTTGTAGAAAATGCTTCAAAGATTTGCTAAAAATAGTAAAAACAATGATCCTAGAAGAAATAAATCAATAGAAATTGACTCAAATGAAGCTAAAAATGTCCAATCTAAAAAGATATTTGAACCTCCAGACAAAACAAACTTAGCAGAAAAAACTCTAGCAAATGTAGGAAACATCGTTTTAGGGACAACAACAAAAAATCAGTAGAATTCTATTGTTAACAGTCAGGAAAATGTCCCTCCCATTTTGTTAACCTTTGAAATTTTTAAAAGGAATGTACATAATTGTATGGTCTATTCTAGTGCATCATCAAACATGATGCCTCTATCTATATGCCAAAACATTAATGCAAACGTTAAACCTTTTGATCTCAAAATCATTCAGCTAGATCGAACAAACATTAAAGTAATTGGTGATTTTAAGAATGTGTTGATTAAACTATCATCCAATCCTAAACTTCATCAGATAATTGATATTATCATTGTTGATATCCTAGAAGTTTATGGTTTCTTTTTTAGTAGAGATTGGTCAGAATAGTTGCACAGTTACTTTGCCTAAAAATGGACAGACAAAAAAATCTGGATAACAAAGAACATTATCTCAAGCATGTTGTAATAGATCTGAATAATACAAATTAGCCTTTTGTTACATATGCAAATTCATTTGAAACACAAGGAATGCATACCTTCTTTGGTAATTTCATGACCAAAATTTCTTCTATCACTGATCCTAGGAAACAATCTAAAATTACAACCTATACTCAGACACCAGCTTTACCAAGCATGCCAAGTACTACTGATGACGAACATATATGGTCCTTATACTTTGACGGATCCAAATCCAAAGAAGGAGAAGGTGTTGGTTGTGTACTCATTGATCCTATATGTAATAAGACTTTTATTGCTTGCAAGTTAGAGTTTGAATGTACTAAAACCATGACTGAGTACGGAGCACTAATACAGGGACTTAGGAAAGCATTAGATATGGACATGAAAAATTTGATAGTATTCGGTGATTCAGAAATCATGGTTAAGAAGGTAAGAAATGCCATATATTTCTTATCACCACATCTGAAAAGCTAACAAACCAAGGTATGTAGTTTGATGCACAAATTTTCAGCATTTAACATAAATTCCATTCCCAGATTGAGTAATTCAGAAGT
Organism: Picea glauca; assembly: GCA_000966675.3. Lineage (NCBI taxonomy): Eukaryota > Viridiplantae > Streptophyta > Pinopsida > Pinales > Pinaceae > Picea > Picea glauca. Next base: position 4,013 of record JZKD02S0777960.1, on the reverse strand, counting down.
TGATTTATTGGCCAATGTTGCTTCTAAACTATTTCTCGCTGAAGGTTATTCCCCTGATGAGTTCTCAATTGAAATTTTGTTTAGGTCGTTGATCCTGAATAACATCTTGAATTGGAGAGTATTTGATGATGACTAGTAGATCATCAACTTTCTACATATGGAAGGCATTTTCCAACATGTAGTCATTAATGAAGGCACTCATGAAGAGAACCTCTGAAACTTCACGGTAATATCTGATCCTCGATTTCTTGAATAGAAATCCGAACTAGTAAACTCTATCCCAAGATCTGTTGTGAGATTAGAGAAATTTTATGACTTACATGATAAATTTAGAGGGGCAGTAAATTGTGAAACTAACAGTTCCTCTTTGATCTATGAAACAGTTAATTTAGGAACAAGGGGCAATTGTCAAAACATTAATTTGGGAAAGGGATGTTTCAAGAAAGAAATATCCACTTTTATAAAGTTATTTAAATAATTTAAAGACATTTTTTCTTGAATGTATGATGACTTGAGCACATTTGACCCCAACATCATACAACATGTAATCCCTATGAAACCCCAGACTCAGCCTTTTCAACATAAATTCAGGAAGATGCATCCTAAATTGGAACCCACTGTTAAAAAGTAACTAAACAAATTACCAACTGTAAAGATAATTTTCCTAGTTAGGCACACGCAATGGGTGTCTAATTTAGTCCCTATAAGGAAGAAAAGTGGTTGAATTCGACTCTGTGTTGATTTTCAAAACTTAAACCGGATGGGTGAAAAAGGCCTCAATGGGGCCTATACATCATAGGACAAATTAATCCCTCTTCTTTACATCAGCACAAGCATATCATTACAATAACAAAATATTTTGCAAGGTGGTCTAAAGCTGTACCTTTAAAAGTGGTAAACACAAATCAGGTAGTATCATTTCTAAACTCTCATATCATCACTTGATTCAACAGTCTATTTTTTTATAACACCTCTTACTTTTTTTCCCTTGATATGAAAATTATTTCTATGGAAAATGGGATTAAATTTAGGTATTCTACAAGATACTACCCTCAAGGAAATGGCCTAGAAAAATGGACAAACAAAAATTTAATCAAGATTATTAAAAGGACAGTTTCAGAAAATCACAAGAACTGGTACAATGCACTGTATAATGCACTCTGGGCCGATAGGGTAACACAAAATTATTATTTTGGTAATTCCCCTTTCTTCCTCATCTATGGAAGATAAGATATTCTTCCCCCGCATGTCTTACTTCCTTCTCTGCAACTGTGACATAAAGTTCAAGAAGAAGAGTGCACTCCTCTAGAAAATCGAGTAAATCCCTTATTAAAACTAGAGGAAGTGAGAACATAGGCAAAGCATAAACTGGATCAACACCAACAAATTGTAAAAAGATGTTTCGATTCAAATTCATCTTCGGAAAATAATTTTGATGTCAGAGATATGGTTCTCAGGTGGGATAAATCCCACGAGGGTAAGGGGGAACATACCAAGTTCCAAAACCTGTGGCTGGGACCATTTGTAATTTCTCAAAAATTGGGTCCCAACTCTTTCCATCTGCATAATTTGGAGGGACAACCAAACACTTTCCCAGTGAATGGCCAGGTCCTCAAGAGGTAGTTCACGTGATGATTTATGTTCCACTCTTTTTTAAATATTTTTATTTTTCTTTTCTATTTTTGATTTTCTTTCTAAATAATTATGTCTGAGTCACCATCTCATTTGTTGATATCCCTAAAGTTTATGGATTTTTTTTGAGAATATATTGGTCAGAACAACTGCACAGTTAATTTTCCACATATTGGTCTCACTTATGGCTGCCTAAAAATGGACAGCCCAAAAAAATTTGGATAACAAAGAATGTTATCTCAAGCATACTATAATGGATCTGAATGATACAAATTATCCTTTCGTTACATCTACAAATCTATTTGAAACACAAGGAATGAATACCTTCTTTGGTAATTTAATGAACAAAATTTCTTCTATCACTGATCTTGGGCAACAATATGAAATTACAACCTATACTCAAACACCAGCTTTACCAAGTATGCCAAGTACTACTGACGACGCACAGATCTGGTCCTGATACTTTGATGGATCCAAATCCAAAGAAGGAACATGTGTTGGTTGTGTACTCATCGATCCTATAGGTAATAATACTTTTATTGCTTGCAAGCTAGAGTTTGAATGTACTAAAAACATGGCCGAGTAGGAAGCACTACTAGCGGGACTTAGGAAAGCATTGGATATGGACATGTGAAATTTGATAGTATTCGGTGATTCATAAATCATGGTTAAGAAGGTAAGAATCGCCATATATTACTTATCACCACATCTAGAAAGCTACCAATCCGAGGTATGTAGTATGATGCATAAATTTTCAGCATTTAACATAAATTCCATTCCCAGATTGAGTAATTCTGAAGTTGATTTATTGGCCAATGTTTCTTCTAAACTATTGTCTGCTGAAGGTATTTCCCCTAATGTGTTCTCAATTGAATTGTTGTTTAGGCCATTGATCCTGAATAACATCTCAAATTGGAGAGTATTTGATGATGACCAACAGATCATCAACTTTCTGCATATGGAAGGCACCTTCCAACGTGCAATCATTGATGAAGGCACTCATGACAAGAACCTCCAAAACTTCACGGTAATCTCTGATCCTCAATCTCCTGAATCGACATCCGAGTTGTTAAACTCTATCCCCATATCTATTGTGAGATTAGAGAAATTTTATGACTTGCATGATAAATTTAGAGGGGTAGTAAATTGTAAAACTAATAGTTCCTCTTTGATCTATGAAATGGTTAATTTAGGAACAAGGGATAATCCTAAAAGCATTAATTTGGGAGAGGGTTGTTCCGAGCCAGAAATATCCTCTTTTATAAAGTTATTTAAATAATTTAAAGACATTTTTTCTTGGATGTATGATGACTTGAAAACATTTGACCCCAACATCATACAACATGTAATCCCTATGAAACCCTAGACTCAGCCTTTTCAACAGAAATTGAGGAAGATGCATCCTAAATTGGAACCCACTATTAAAAAGGAACTAAACAAATTACTAACTGGAAAGATAATTTTCCTAGTTAGGAACATGGAATGGGTGTCTAATTTAGTCCTTGTAAGGAATAAAAGTGGTTGAATTCGACTCTGTGGCAATTTTCGGAACTTAAACCAAGCGTCTAATAAAGACAACTACCATGTTCCTCCAATGGAAAAAAATATGCAATAGGTGTCTGGTTCCGAAAGACTATCTATTCTAGATGGTTTTTCGAGATACAACCAAGTCCTTATGTCTCCCTCAAACCATCTTAAAACCACATTTCGTACCCCATGGGGCACTTACACCTACAGGAAAATGCTCTTTGAATTGATAAACACTGGTGCCTCATTAACCAAATAGTCATGGTCTATCTTGATGATGTCACGGTCTTCTCTAAAAACAATAAAGATCACTTGTGTCTTCTTAGGACTATCCTAGAATGACGCCGCAAGTTAGGCATATCTCTCAACCCTAAGAAAATGGTCTTTGCAGTAGAGAAAGGAAAACTGTTGGTATTTATAGTGTCTAATAATGGAATGAATATTGACCCTGAAAGAACCCAAGCTATTGCTAAACTCCCCTCTCCTTCTAGCAAAAAATTCATGTAGTCCCTTTTGGGCAAGATTAATTTCATCAGAAGGTTTATCCAAAGATTTTCATAAATGCTTAGACCATTACAAAATTTAATTAAAAAGGATGTTTTGTATCATTGGGGATCACAAGAGATTCAGGATTTTGATTCAATTAGAAAAGAAATAATAGAGGCCCCTTCCTTGATGAGTCCTGATTTTTCTCAAGATTTCACTCTTTACACCTTTACTTCTGACCAATCTTATGTTGTTGTGATTACACAAAAAAATGTTGAAAGCAATGAGATACCCATTGCCTTCATGAACTCATCTTTTGAAGGAAGAGATCTTAATTACCTAGTAGTAGATCAACAGGCATATATTGT
>JZKD02S0777949.1:0-14695 GCA_000966675.3 Picea glauca | reverse complement strand
CGCTTGGTGGATGGGAGGCCCGACATGTAGTCCATTGAGATGGATTCCCATGGCCTGTCAGGAGTAGGAAGAGGGGTGTACATGCCCTTTTTCTTAGTGGTACATTTGGCAATAGCGCAGGCATTGTAGGACCTGATATACTTGTTGACCTCCTGTCGAAGTTTCGGCCAGTAGAAATGTTTCTGTAGCATCGCCACTGTCTTTTCGATGTCGAAGTGTCCTTCCACTCGATTGTAGTGGGCTTCCCAAATAAGCTTCACTCGCTCACTTGATGGAACACAGATATGGCCTAGACAACATAACAACCCATCCTGAAGATGTAAATTATCAACAATTGTGTTTGCACCCAACATTTGGTAGGTGTTGGTGAAGTCTGGGTCTGTCTCATAGCGTTGGGGCCATCCAAAGATCTCATGGCTGCAAGATTCTATCACTATGGTGAGTGTCGTGACTGGCACTCTGCTGAGGCAATCAACGACATGGTTGGTGCTTCTTGTTTTATACTTGATGTTGAGGTGGAATTGTTGCAAGTATGTGGACCACTTTTGATGGCGGTCATTCTATAATTTTCCTTGTGTCTGCATGAATTTCAATGGCTTATGATCAATGTAGATGATTGTCTCCTTCCCAAGAATGTAATGTCTCCACTGGTGATAGGCTTGCATAATGGAGTACATTTTGTTGTTGTAAGTAGGGTACTTACGGACAGCATCTGATAGTGTCTCACTATGATAGGCCACAGGGTGGCCGTGATGAGTGATAACGGTGCCCACGACATAGTCTGGAGCATCTGTCTTGATCCCAAAGGGTTATTGCAAGTCTGGTAGTGAAGGTATTGGGGCTGATCACAAGCGTTGCTTCAAATCATCAAACACTTTTTGTTGGGACTAGCCCCACGCAAATTTTTCCTTACCACCACCCCTAGTTATTTGGCTGAAGGCCCATGCAATATGGGAGAATCGCAACACGAACCTGCGGTAGAAGTTGGCAAGGCCTAAGAAGCTCTGAATCTTAGTGAGTTTGGTTGGGGATAGCCAATCACGGATGACTTGGATCTTGGCTAGATCCACATGTACACCATGTTGATCAACTATGTAGCCCAAGTAATGGACCCTGTCCATTCTAAAGGATCATTTTTCCAAGTTGGCGTATATCTTGTGCTGTCACAGGGTGTAAAGAACATGTTGAATATGATGCAAGTGTTCGTCCCAAGTCTTTATATAAATGAGAATGTCATCCAGATACACCACTACAAAATTATTGGTGAATGGTCACAGGATATTGTCCATCGTCCTCATGAAAGTGGTTGGATCATTTGTCAAACCAAAGGGCATGACCAACCATTCAAAAAGGCCTTCCTTTGACTTGAAGGTGGTCTTCCATACATCTATCTATTCTATAGGGACCTGGTGGTAGTCATAGTTCAGATCAATCTTACTGAAGTATTTGGCCCCCATGAGTTGATCAAGGAGGTTGTCGATTCAGGGAATCAGGTACCGGTTTCTGACTGTGATTTTATTCAGAGCCCAGTAATCAATTCAAAGTCACTAGGTTCCATCTTTATTCATCACGATTGGGCTCCTGCAAGATGATGAGTTGGGATAGATGTTCCCCTTGCGAAGAAGTTCTTGGATTTGTCGCTTGATCTCCTCATTCTCTAACAGAGAGTGGAAATAGACTGGCCCATTGGGAAGTATTGCGGTGGGGGTCATATCGATGGGGTGCTTTTGACCTGGCAGTGCAGAGGTACCTTGGTAGGTGAGGATAATATATCTGAGTATTCTTCCATGACCTTATCTAGTTTTTTCCACTGTGTGGAGAGGTCAGCCATAGAGATGCTAGATGTGGGTGATCTTTCGCTCATTCTAAGAGCTAATCACAAAGAAGACAAACTTCCCTGTCTGAGAGATGACCTTCCTACATTACTTAGCAGAGATCAAGGAAATAGCACTAGGTGGGAATGCCTCGAGTATCCTGTACAATTTCCTATTCAAAGTAATAATAAAACTATGAGGCCTAGAGTCATATACAGCATGACGTTTCCATAAATAAGGTTGGCCCAAAAGAAAATTACAAACTTTGAGAGGAGCAACATCACACAATACCTCGTCTTTGAAGGGGTTGATGTTGTACGACATTCGGCACTGTTGGCTGACGTGGAGATCGTTTCCTTGGCAGACCCATCCAATGGTGTAGGGATGTTGGTGTGGCGTTGTCGGCATGGTCAGTTGCTTTACGACCTTTGCTAAGATGAGGTTCTTCTGGCTACCACTATCAACGATGAAGTGCAGTGGGGTGCCTTTTACCCACATCTGTGAACGGAAGAGGTGCTCTCCTTCTTTTGGCTCATTTGGTTCACCAGGCTAGAGCTTGGTGGTAGCAATGGTGGCTCTAGGTTCCACGTCAATGATCTGTCTTCCCCTTTCTGTTTCTGACTCAAAGTCAGAACCCGCATCTGATTCATAGGCTTTCACTTTAGCCACCAATGACTGCTTTGAGCTGCAGTCAGCAGTGTTATGCCAAGGGCTCTTATGGAAGTCGCACCACTTCCCAGTGTCTTTCTTTGTCTTTCTGGTGTCCTTCTTTGCTTGCGGCTTGGACTGGTTGTCCTGATACTGTCCATCTTTTCTCTGTATTTTTTTATGTGGGTTGGGTTCATCCTTTCCTGGATTTTGTTGTGAGGGGTTCCTAGGCCCAAATTGTCACGTCTTATGTTTGAGCTTTTGTTTGATTTTGATGGCATATCGGTAGGCTGCGCCCAAGGATGAGATGTCCAAAAATTCCATTTCAGTCTGGATGTATCTATGCAGAGCACCACGATACTTGAGCACCATATGTCACTCTGAATCTTTGATACCCAACTTGGTGTGCAAGGTATGGAAGATATTTGTGAAATCTAGCACTACTTGGTCTCTTTCTTGCCGCAGTGTGGTCCATTTGGTATACAAATTGTCATAACTTCTGATAGGGTAGTATCGTTCCTTAATAGCATCCCTAAAAGATTCCGATGTGGCCATGACTGTAAATAATGAAGGTTCCTATGTTTTCTTTTGCTCACAGAAAGTTTCCCACCAATCTTTGACATGGGGAACGACTTTGAGGAGTGAAAGAGTAATCTTTTCTCTATTCGAAAAGTTATGGACAGAAAAATACCCTTCTAGTAGATGAAACCACTTGTCCACAGCATTTTCTTCTATATGGACTTCAAATATAGGAATATCAAAGTTTATTTGTACCTTGAAGGGGGCGGCGGCTCCACTCGAAGAAGATGTGTTGCATGTTGGTAGTCGTCGAAGGATTTGCACGAAACTATCCATCATCTCGTTCCTTTGTTGCATGAGGGCTTCCTCAAGAAACATTTTGAAAGGATTTCTTGTCCCTCCATCTTTATTTTCTCATGCCATAAGAGGTCGCTTGGGCGTGCGAGAGATTTTGTCCTCAAGAGAAACAAACTTGAGACCCAACTCTTTGTACTCCGACCTCATTGGGGACATGCATTAAGACGATAAGGAGCAGAACGCTTTGATACCACTGATCCGGATTTTATAAGAAATATGAAATGACTATAGATTATTAACAGGTGCTTAACATAAAATAACAGAGATACAGTAAAACTGGTTTTCTATTCAATAAGGAAATAAGTTGAAACTGTAAAATGCAGCGAAAAACAAGCTTGTTGGAATGGTGGCGGCTTATCTATGAGAAGAGATGTGATGGTTACGCTCATTCACAAGAAGATGATTACAATGAGGCTCTGAAGGCCTTTTTACAATAAACATGAATGCCAAAAACCCTATACATCCAAAAACCTAACTCTAGCAGATGAAGAGCCAAAAGTCATGTAGGCCCCATTTACATAAGTTAGTACATCAACTTCTTGGGGTCGTAACTTTTGCATACAATCTCCGTTTTAGGTGCATGATATTCCATTGGAAAGGTATCGTCGAGGAGGTTCATTTTGGGGGACATGTGGATTACACTTCCATGTTTCTCTACGTTTTCCCAAAAAATGTTGTTTAGGGCCTTAAAACGGCTCCGAAAGTTTCAGGACCCAAAAAACTGCTAAAAATAGTAAATTACCAAAATTGCCAGAAAAATGTTTTGAGCTAGTTGGAAAAGGTGGGTGGCCACCGATATCCACCTAGATCATCACCCCATGTAACATCAGAGCAAGATGTTTTCATTTTAGTACCCTTGCAATTCCCTTCCTTGCAGCGTTGTTTGGAATTCCACCAATCATGCATTCGAGGTACTCCACACATTCAAAATGGCATCATAGATGAACCAATGCTACTCTACATCTTGGTCACCCATATTGTGGAATAGAGGCAATCACAGAGAGGAATGATTCAGTTGATTCATCACCATTATTTGATTACTTTGGATCAACACAAATCCCTAGAGTCCTATTTGTTGGATTATAGATGTCTCTCCTATGGAAACACTTACAAAAATAGATAATATCGAAGACAACTTTTGACTCTCTCGGGATGTCACACTCGCACTATTAATGGATACTATAATTAGATTACTTAAAATACTAAGAAACCACGCACTTTCTCTCTGCACATCAACAATATTGGGTCTTGAGAAATTTCAAAAGGTGTAGGGGTAAGGACATAGGATGGACCAATTTCACTACCATTCATGTCTACTTCAATGGCATGGGAATCTGCATGGTTATAATACTATAACAATGCAAACTCGAATGCATATTCAAACACCTCTTCTTGGTTCCACTCATCCATGAATCTTCCAGCAATACTCAGGGTTAGTAAACTCAGGCAATGTCTCTATGCCTACAATTCAATTATATGCATCCCCCACACCATATGATTTCCACCTCATTTCTTCCAAAGTTATTTCCTTTGTAAACTCTTGTTATGTTCTCAACAACACACTTTCTTGATTTTTACTTTCAGGGTCATCCAAAGCTCCTTAAATTTTTCCTCTCATCCTCTACATCATCTCACACTCTAGATGTAATCAGAACCATCATTGATTCTCATCAATGACTCTTGCCTAGGGTAGATCTTTTCTATTTCTTCTCGGCACCAGTGCTATGTGATCTCTGCACATATTTGTCATCGATTTTTCCATTCTCTTTCAGATTCCATTGCCTTCACAATCACTAGATATTTGAGTATCTTATGGCATTGACTCTATCATCGAGTCCTACCATTCCACCCTCCCCACGCAAGAATTATGCTTCCACCTTTACAGAGTTAAACAACATACCTTGTTCCACCATCAGCATCTTTATCCACACTGGTATTTCTTCCATCAACCTTTCACCTAGTCTTTTCTTAAAAAATTCAAGTGCCTTGGTCAAAGACTAATGACATTTAATTACACATTTAAGATCATAGCCTTCTACTATGCCTCTATACTAGAAATCAATTGCTCGAGTCACTTTGTGGTCATGACATTGAATATTTACCAAATTTTTGGCAATCCACTCAAATCTATATGAAAAATGCCAATGATTATGCTTATTTGCAAGCCTTTCCAACCATTCATGCAAATTTACTAGAAACATTGCCCAAAATATTTCATGTAAGCACTCGAATAGGTATCTCTTTAAATATTGCAAAATCATCCCCTATGTACACATTTTCCTAGTAAGCAAATTCATGAATCCTTCCTTCGATCAAATATTGAATCTTGGCCTTCTCCGGCCTCCACTGCATCACTAGTTCTTTGCATTGGCTAAGGTCTTGGCATTATAACCATGTTGTTGGCTCTGTGATAGACTCAATTTCTATGGAAAGTGTCCAACAATGGTTTGATGTATTCTATTGCACTAACATATTCAACCTTCTGAGAGGAAGGGGGTCTCACCCAATGCGTCTATAATACAATGCCATATGATTAAGGTGCAAAGTGCTATAAATTTATTGGGGGTTGCATTCCTTACGAGCTTAATTACATTCATTCCAACCATTAGAACTAATATCATTTCAATTAATAACAAACACATGGATATCATCCATATACAATACAAACACAAACATATAGGTAAAATAGTGATCCATTGTATTAACAACATGCATTATATTACATAACTTCGACACAAAGTGGAAATCAAGAGCTCATAACGACAACCTCTCTAATCTCTCAAAGATCATAACAACAACAACAACCTCTAATCTCTCAAATCTATGTTAATTACATTACAAACCTCACATATATAAGTGGTTGGAGTAATTATAGAAGATTTCGAAATATATTGGGGAATTTTCCAGCTATAACCCATTAGCACCAACATAGTACAAAAGAGTTTGCATGTTTTGAGACATTCACAGTATATATGGAAATTTGGGCATAGAGGATATATGAGATGACTCCTCAACTCCATGTACTCAGGCTTATGTGGGACTGCATACTCAAACTTCTACAATTTAATGTTTCTATGGATTAGTCCTCCTCTAAACTCTGTTATGTGCCAACACTTAGTCAAAATTGAGCCACAACAAACTATCGAAAGAAGCATTACTTGTACAAGAAGGATAGCTAGTCACAATGGAAAAGAATGGATCTCTTATGGAGGAAAAATCCTCCATTTACTCATAAAGTTGCAGTTCAATTAGGTCATATCTAAGATAAGCCAATTGTTGGATGATGTTGGTACGAACAACTAATTATGTTTTCTCGCTTATAATCCAAGTACTTTTATTTGGATGTATCTAGACCTTTATTTGGATGTATCTAGACTTTGTCCTCTAGAATGTCCAAATGACATATAACAATGTATATTTTTATTTCATCTAGAATATCAAACATATAATAATAATAATAAATAAATAAATAAAATTAGAAATATACAATATACAATTTTTTCATGGGAAAAAAAAAATGGAAAAACAATGCAACTACAACAATACAATAATAACAATGTTTTTAATGAAACTATGAAATAAAAAAATGGAATTTCATGGATAAATACAATAATAACAATATTATTAATGAAATGAAAAAATGAAATTTCATGATGACTATGATACATACAACTTTGTCTTTATATTTATTGTACATATCTTTTTTAGTTATCCATTATACATTTTAATTTCAAAGCAAGTAGATAATAATGGAAATGACATGAAACAAGGGTGATGGGAGCTAGGGGAAATATCAGAAATCATGGAAGTCATACCACAATAAGCTATGATTGGGGCTTAGGCAATATGACCAACAATGAGGTGGAGGCATTTTCCCTTTTTCATACCACAATAAGCTATGTTCGGGGCTTAGGCACTATGACCAACAATGAGGCGGAGGCATTTTCCATTTTCAAAGGCATCAGTTTGGCCCTCTCGATTAGGATTCAAAAGATAATCATATGCAAAGACTCTATGCAAGTTATTAGGCCAATCTTCACCAAAAACATTGTTGGGAAAACATTTTCATCGATGTCTTAGCAATGATCCTTTCTCTTCTTAAGTACTTTGAGGATTACTCATTATATCACATTAAAAGAGAGCTCAAATTCATAGTTGAGAAAAACACCAAAGAAGAATCTCACCTAAGAAAAGGGGACATAAAGGTCAATGGGAGCCTCAAGATCCATCTTATCCCATAAGTGACTATGAAGTGGATCTCAATAAGGTTTAATTATTGGCGGCCTTGGATATTTATTGAACCAGGCTCTGCCCAAGTCAAAGGACACCACTTAGTACCCAACATTCACTTCTGTGTGTGTGGGTGCATTCATCCAGACCTTGTTGTGATGGATTTGTATTGAAAGAAAATTTTGGAGGTTTGTTGCAATGTTCTACTCCAGGGTGATGGCAGTCTCCTTTTTCTCTTAGGCCAAATCAGGTACAATCTCTCTGCATTGTTGATTTAATTTCTCTATACTATCCAACTTTGAATCAATTAAGTCCTACACTCTTTGATTTCTAGACTAGTTTAGTTGCTTCCTGGATTGGGGAAAGACCGGTTTGACCAGTTATTGGTTGGGTTTTTCGTATTCCCTGCAGTGATTTGGGGCTTCCTGCTAACATCGTTCATTATGAGATTGTTTTTGACCTGGGATTTACTCATACTCATCTTTGGCACCCCACAATTTGTATTTTGTCACTCTCTCTAGATCACGACCTCACCCAAATTCAAATTGGTAGTCACATGTTTTTTTCTCAAGGTTTGTATCCTCATACCAGCCAAAATTTGAACATTATTTTCACTTTTGTGGTTTTATATTGATTATGTGGGCATCTGACCTGTAATTCGATCTCTTCACAGGGTTTTCAAATGGTCGTTGGACCCCCTTTTACCGTGTTATATAAAGGTGTATCTCTAGAATTGAACTTCAAACTAGTCGATGCAATGTCTTCGTTGGCCTAGGAGGCATAAGGAATGGTTCCGCTAGCCTAAATTGGTTCTCGTAGGCTAAGTCGGAAAAGTTACCTAGAGAACTCAACTTTTGCCTAGGAAATGACTTTATAAAGTGAAAAGGGGAAAAGGGGGGATATGGGTCTTAGGAAAAATAAAGTCACTTAAAAATTATAAAGTGTGCAAGCATTAAGTGACTTTAAAAGAAAATTAAAAGTAAAGTTAGCGGGAAATAACTCAATGAAGAAATAAAAGAGGGTGAAAAGAGAAGGCACCCCTCATTCTTGCTTTTTCTCATTTGGAAATTATATTTTGGAGAGCTCTTGAGAAGAGAGTTTAGGGTTTTGGAAACCCTTGTGCTTATCCCTAGTTTCGGTGTTGAAACTATACACCCTAATCAGATCTGAGAACGAGATCGCCTCAAATTTAGTTAGTGGGATTCAATGATTAAAAGACCTTCATTTTCAGAAATTGATTGTGGATTTTACTAAGTCATTTCAGTGGTTGTCGAGTATTCATTGGAGAATCAATTTCTTATTCATAGTCTAGATTTACTGTGTGGCAGCACTATTCCTCTCCAGACTAGGCACACCTTCATTTTCATGGGTTTTCTATTGCTTGATTGTGGTGTTCATGATATGGGGGTCGAGCTTATTATAACTTGGGTGCTATCCCGGTTGCAAACCAATCAGATATATATGCCATGATAAGGGAGGCATGTTTCATTGTTTATAGAGAAGAGACAAGATCATATTCTTGATGATAGCAAAGTATCTCTTTGTTAGGCGTTGGGTGCTCAACTGATAACACTTTCCAAGCATAAAACAATTCAAATATAGTGTTGGGTTTATTCTTTGGGTCTGATATACATATAATCACAGGTTGGGCACATTATAATGGCAAAAAGGAGTAGCAACTGAGTACTCACAGTTTTGGTGAAATATTTCCTGAGTGGGTCGATATTTCTGGTGCATATTCCTCTTCCAATCACTCTAAATCTTTGTAATGGGACACACCTACATCCCTCTTATTTATGTGAAATCATATCGTATATGAGAGGAGATTAATAGGAGATTTGGGTCACTTCCCAAGTAAAAAATTAATCAAGCAGTGGGAAAATCTTTCAGGCCAGGTGCTATTGCTACATTATGTTTTGTTGTTATCAAACTTTATTAATTGCTGCCAATTATGATATTTCGTGATGTTTGTGTGAATATAACAGAAGCACATATTTGAGGGTATTGAATAAATCAATCAGCAATTCACATTACATTGTCTATATGACCAAGATTGCATTGTTGGTTAATTGAGGAGTGTGTTATTGCCTTACATATCACTCCGAAAATTCTTATAGTATACCTACAGCAGCTCGTATACAAATTGTTTGAATAAATACCATAGTGACAATTCCTCCTTGAACTCAGAAAAAACATCTCAACTCTGGAAAATATCGGAGTGGGTATATTACAGCCGAACACATTACTTTATCATGAAAATCACATTACTTTATCATACAACTATAAAGCATACTAACTTTGTTACATTTAGATATTTTTAATATAAAAATTTAATAAAAAAAAAATTGAAAATCACATTACTTTATTATAAAATTATAAAACAAATTAATTGTATAACATTAAAACACTTTTAATATAAATCTTCTATAAGTTTTTTTTTTGGGGGGGGGATGTTCAAATATTTTAAAAGTTAATTTACTTTGTGGCACAAGTAAATGGTACATTTTAATAAACTTTAAGAGAGAAATAAGGAAGGATCCATTGGAGGATTTTTTCAAGCCCCGGTTAGGGGGTCACAATTTGGTTGACGTGGAGCCAATTAAGTTGGTGTCTATGTGGAGGAACTTCCAGAAGAATGAGGAAGCAATTGCCCATAGGTTTAATAGTTTTTTGGTTTTTGAGTCTATGATGGTGGATCCTTTCTGATGAAATCTTGGGTCAGTACTGGTGGTCTATCAAATCATTGTCCTATTGTATTTGAAATGATTAAGGAAGACCCAAGCCCAGATCGCCCTTAAAATTCAATCCTCAGTGGATTTTGGAGCAAGATTACAGGAAGCTAGTCGAGGACAATTGGGGGCACCTAATTTTGGATGCTTTATCCTCTTACATGCAACAGTTTTCAGAGAATATAGCAAGGATAAAATCCAAAACGAGGGATTGGAGCAAAGAATATAACTCTAAACTTCAGGCCCCATTAAGAGATGTTGAGTTAAAATAAAGGATATTTATGAAGGAAACCATCCTGGAATATTCACTGAAGACGACATATCAAGCCTAAGAAATTTAGAAGCAATAACATAGGATATTCTCTCAAAAGAAGAGGTCGCTTGGAGGCTAAAAATTTGTGCAATTTGGATCTTAGTGGGGGGGGAAAACACCAAGTTTTTTCACCAGTTTTCCAAAGTATCAACACCATATAGGATATTAGAGATAAGAGAGGGGAAGTGGAAAAATCTTTCAAGAAAAAAATAGAGAGAGGGGTAAAATATTTTAGGACGTTGTTTCGGGAGTGTTCTATTCAGTGAATCATGCAGATAGTGAATCATGCCTATTTTTGAAGAAATGAATAATAGTTTGGAATCAGAAGTCTCTAAAAAGGGTGATCAATAACCAGCTTGTTGAACAATATTCAATGATGTGGCAGGTGGTATATACATCATCGGATATGTTGTAAATAGTAATTACAAGTCGGTGATATCTTCACATCTCCATCGATTTGTCTGTCATTCAATCTATCAGTAGTTGAATTGTTAGTCAGTCAGTTTGACAGTCTGCAAGTGAAAATTCGCACATTTACTCAAACTCAGTTGGCAAGCAGGAGAGTTATAAATATATCCAATTCTTATCTTCTTGAGTTCAGTTAAGTGGTTGAAGAGTCAGTCGTATTAATGGTAGTGTTTAATGTTGAGTTGGTATTAGCTTCTGTAGGAAGTCTCAGTCGGAGTCCATATAAGTCTGAGTCATTTAGTTAGTCGATGATGCATGGATGTTGAAGAGAAGAAATTGATGAAAAGTAGAAAAGAGAGGTAGAGAGAACAGTCGAGAACCAGCAGCAGCTGAGGAATTGAGGAATTCTAAGCACAAGCTCTATGTCTGTAAATTTGGTAGAAGAAGTCATTGAAGCCGAAGCTCATCTATGTCATTGTATTTTGTATTCGCGCACTACGTTGAAGTTCATTAATATCAAGCATTTTGTGTGTTGACAAGTTTCTATCTTATTTCTGAGTTTATGTGCTAAGCATAGCACTGTGTTTTTTTGCATTCATAAATCATTTCATTAAGTGTGTATTCACAGCTCACAGCAAACTGAGCAGTATGTGCACTACACAGTGGTCTTGAGAACGCTATCATGTAGCATGTTTGGTGTGCAGTATTTGAAACTGCATTGCGTAGAGTAGATTGTGCACACCATGGATCCAAGATCTGGTATCAGAGAAGGTTGATCAAAAGCAAAGTTGATCAAGAGTAGGTTCTATCAGAACAAGTCCAAGAGAAGAAACTCTGTTGAAAATGACTTCTATCTCAAATATGCAACCTCCCACTTTTACAGGAAAGAATTATGAGATGTGGTCCTTGACCATGAAGGCGTTGTTCCGAGGTCAATATGTATGGGAGATAGTCGAGAATGGATATGGTGGAACTAGTGGATCAGGCAGCATATAATGTCCTCACAGAAGCTGAGAAAGATGTCTTGAAAGATCAAAGAAAGAAGGATGGAAAGACATTTTGCATGCATCAAGCCATGCATGAGAGCACACTTCCAAGAGTTTCATCATAAAATCAAGCCAAGGAAGCATGGGACATATTACAAACCTCTTATCAGCATATGGACAAAGTAAAGACTACAAAACTATAGATTCTTAGAAGAGATTTTGAAACTCTGTCAATGAAATATATAGATACAATAGATTCATTCTACACCCATGTCATTGGACTAATAAATCATATTGAGTCTCATGCTGAAACCATAGAAGAAAGAAAAGTTTTTGAGAAGGTGTTGGCAAATATTTAACAGACAGCACATGTTTGTATGCTTGTCATTGATGGCAAATAAGAAGACGTTGCAGAGAAGATTCAAATAAGCTCAAAAGAGATAGTTCAGAGGATTGTTGACAAATCATCGATGGAAAAATAAAAGTAAGCGGAACAAAGTAAGCTTGGGAGGAGAAGTAGCATTTCTGATCGTTGGATCCCATTTTAATTTTCGAAAGAAGGAGAATTGTCATATATGATTGTAGACAAGAAGAACATGTAGAAGAGGAGGACAAATCTCAGGCGTCAGATCTGAGCATAAGTTCCGACCATCGTTGGATCAGGGAGAACCTGCATGTTCATTAAAGCACAAGGAGAAGCAGACTCACAAAATCTCGAAAGAAGGAGGACCGTCCATCTTCAGGCAGGACACGTGGCGAAAGATCATCATATTGTTGACTGGAAAGTCAAAAGAATGAGGTTCCCTAACGTCTCAAATTCGCGATATGTGAAATCATGAAACTATCTTTGCTGTCAGATCGAGGTGTGATTTGGACCGTTGATCTGACTTCATTTCGGAGTTTCACAACTCACAACTTGGAGAGGCAAGAAACATAACCATCGAAATCGCGATATGCAAAATCACAATTTAATCGCAGCCATCAGATCAAGGTGTGATCTAAACCGTTGATCCTGCTCCATCTCGGAGATTCGCCTATCGCAACTTGGAGAGGCAAGAAACATAACCACCGAACTCACAAGATGTGAAATTGTGATTTAATCGCAGTCGTCAGATCAAGGTGTGATCTGAACCGTTGATCCTGCTCCATCTCAGAGTTTCGCCTATCACGACTTGGAGAGGCAAGAAACATAACCACCAAACTCACAAGATGTGAAATCGCGATTTAATCGCAGCCGTCAGATCAAGGTGTGATCTAAAATATTGATCTGGTTCCATCTCAGAGCTTCACCTATCGTAACTTGGAGAGGCAAGAAACATAACCACCAAACTCGCGAGATGCGAAATCGCGATTTAATCGCAGCCATCAGATCAAGGTGTGATTTGAACCATTGATCCGACTCCATCTCGGAGCTTCGCCTATCGCAACTTGGAGAGGAAATAAACATAACCAACAAACTCACGAGACGCAAAATCATGATATGATCTGAGCCATTGAATTAAGATCAGATCTGGACCGTCGAATCATAGGACAAGTCGCTAACTTGGAGTCAACAGAGCATGGTGTGGAAACTCGCGAGATGCGAGATCGCGATAATATCTGGACCATCGGATCTATGGATATTTCAACCGTCGATCAGACTCAATGAAGTTTATAAACTCACGAAATATAAAGCGCCTTTCGGCACAGCCTATGGTCACCGCCGGTGGTCACGAGAAGGGAAGGAGTCAGTTCAGATAAGCTTCATTTCAGGGTTTCGGGGATCGCGACTTGGAGAGTTGAGATGCCTCATCACCAGATTCATGAAATGAGAATTCGCGAAAAGCACTTTATGCATAAGCGCTTGGTCATGGCCTTGGTCATATAGAGGAAGGAGCTAGCGCAGAAAAGATTTGTATCGAAGTTTCGTAGATCGCAATATGAAGTGTCGAGACACTTGGCCACAGGAATGCCGAAATGTCAAAACCCGATTTAAAGGAAAGATTAGTAAAGTTCATCCAACGGTGCAGATAAGCTTGAATATGATCGGAGGGATATTGTTCTCTCTCACAGTTAATTCATCAGTTACGAATCAGTTAGCAAAACTGATTCATGATTCCTGATCGGTTGGTGTTTCAGTTGCTTAGACGGTTTTCTTTTGCCGAAGAAGATGCGAAGTGTAACTATTGTGGGTGTGGTGCATAAAAGAAAAGGATACAGACTGTGTGTGTGTGGTCTTTCTGGATGAAAAATGAATTAAACTGTAAGAAAGGGAAAATCACAGGATGTGCAATATGAGACTGAGAATATGCGCAGTGTGAGATAAAAATCAGAGAAGAGTAACAGATGAGGAAAAGACTTGAAGTAGAGCAGAATGACAGAACAAGTTGAAGCAGAGTAGATTTGCAGAACAAACAAAGGAAGAGAAGAATTGCAAAATAGTTGGAAGAAGACCAGATTTACAGAACAGAGAAGAAGTGGTAAGAATCGATTTATCTGTGTAGTTGGTTTTTTAATTATTCATTTATAATCCAAGGTGGTTGGGAGGTGCTAGGGAGGACTGTTGTCCTCAAAGGTTCAAGTGGGAGCTTGAACATAGGGAGTTGTAGCTTCCATCTGGTTGCATCCAGAGAAACCAGGGTGGCAGGGTGGTGCAAGGGAGAACAAGTGTTCTCTATTATACAGGTTGGAGCCTGTGTAACTAGAAGTTGG
>JZKD02S0777904.1:195789-214081 GCA_000966675.3 Picea glauca | reverse complement strand
CAAAACAGACAATAGATGGTTGAAAATCATACCTTCTATTTCCACTACTGAAGCTTGATGGCCAGCTTGGTGATTATCCAAGGCTGCATAAATTTGTGGCACACTCCTGGCCACATCATTGACTGTGGTAGCTTCCTGAATGTTATAAACTTTCTGACTGTTCTGTTATCGGTGTGGACAGTCTCTCAGGAGATGCTCTTCTCCGCAGCCCCAACATTTCAAAGGTTCTCTCTTTGGGTTATCCACCTTCACTGGTATAGGTCCAGAAGTTTTATTTCCGTCCGATGAGGGAATGTTCTGCTGGAGTATACTCCAGGATGGAAAGTTCATTCTGGGGTTCTTCTTGTAGTTCTTAAATCCTGAGGATTTGATCCCCTTTTTCTGAAATCTCGAACCACTCTTCTGTTTCCAGTCTCCACGAGACTCTGCCCGATGTCCATATTGTTCATGACAATATATTGCCTTTCGAATAGTGTCTTCTAAGGTCTTTGGCTCATCAAACTCAATTCTGTTCCAGTATTCCTTGGGTAGCCCACTGATGAAGCGTTGCACCTTTGCCTTTTCTGCTTTTATATAAGGTACATACCTTAACAAATCAAGGAATCTGTTGACATATTCTTCTATAGTAAGTTGTCCCAGTTTGAGTTCATAAAACTCTTTAGCCTTCTCGTCGAAATATTTTTCCGACAAATACTTCTTCCGGAAGTATTTCTCAAACTGTTTCCAAGACAGGTCCTCCTCGCGGACACCTTTCACATTCTTAAGATCTTCCCACCAGATGGAAGCTTTTCCGTTCAGATTGAAAGTGGCCACTCGGGCCTTCAAATTCTTTGAAAAATCATGGACTCTGAAATATTTCTTTAGTCCAAGTAGCCAGGCCTCGGCTTCCTCTCCCTTCTTTATCTCACCGTTGAAGGAGGGAGGTTTGGCCTTTCTGAATTCCTCAAATTTATGACCCTTGGAAGTCTTTTTCTTCTTTTGTTTTCTTCGAGAATAGGAACCGGTCCGGCTGCTAGAAGAGCCTTCCGAGTCGCCAGCTTCCTTCCCAGAGGAATTGTCTGGCACTGGTCCTTTACCTCTGGGGTGGACCTTCCTTGAGGTGCTCCTCTCAGTATGGCCACTGATATGACCATGTTTCTGCATCTCGGGTTCATGCTGCATTTGTCGCTGTAGGTCGGATAAGCTTTGCAGTAAAACTGCATTAATTTCAGTTTGTTTTTCTTGTTCTTTCATCATCCTTTCATTGTCAGCCTTGTAGCTTTGCAATTCAACCATGAGACTCCTCACAGTCTCAGCTAGATCTGGAGGGGTTCCTATTGCTCTTTTTTCGTCAGACTCTTCATCTCTATTGTGGGAGCCTTCTCCCATCTCTTGGTGAGTCACCATTCTCTGCATCTGTAAATTCCCATGGCTGATCATCCGCTTGGGTGAAAAGACAAACGCTGGTTATTAGTCAAGAGTTAGATACATTTTTATAACCTGCGCATAAATTCATAACTCTTTCACATGCATACACAGTCGGGTTCTCATTTCCAGGTTTTGATCCTGGATAAGAGGGTTAAGTTAGGGGGTTACTCCTCTTAGGAGTGCTTCGAACGGAGCTTATGCGCAACTCGTACATGAGCCCAATCAGGCCGAGTGTTGTCACCATGCTCTAATACCACTTTGTCACATACCCACTATGCAAATCAAACTTTTTCGTTGATTTCTCAACAATCAGAATCCCCGAAGTCCTACAGGGCTTAACGCAGGCTAGCTCTTTCCTTTTTCCACCTCCATATGATTGTAGTTCATGACTATGGGCCGAATCAACTCGGCATATTTTCACACTTCGTGACTCGGTGCTACTAGAATGTCGAGTCTCTCGACTCTGCAAACCCCGAAGCTTGAAACAACGAAACGTCGAACCCCGACGGGGCTAGCGAGGGGCAAGTTTCTCTCTTGGGGTCTTGTCTACGTGACCCTATAATGTGTCCACGCGCTTAAGCCAACCAAGAGCTTATCGGATTTTTGTGATTCGGGGAATCGTGATACATGACTTCTACCTTTCCCCATTCAAATCCCTGAAACTCCCGAGGTCTCCAAAATTTCCCTCCAAAGGGAGATCGACGACTGTAAGCCTCCCCTGATCCAACAGTATGGATCCTTTTGGGGTTTCGGTACTCGGGAGTTCGAAATGCAATGACTCCGAGACTCTTTGTCATTCAAATCTCCGAATTTCCATATGGAAAGTCGTGTAAGAGATCGACGACTCTTAGGAGTGTGGATCCAACGGTCCACGGGATTTCGGGTATCGGGATTTCGTGACTCGCGAAGGCAAGGTTTCTTGCCTTTTAGTTCCCCGGATGCTGAAACGCTGAAACGTCGACCGACAGCCACGTGTCCCTTCGATGGACGACGGTGACCCTCAACCAAGATCGACGGTCGTGGTCTTTTCGGGATGATCAACGGTCACAATCAAATCCCGACTTTTCTCAATCTTAATCGCACCTCACGCCATTTCAAGGCTTCGGTGATCAGAATTTCATGACTCGCGAAGACAAGGGTTCTTTGCCCTTTTGTTTCCCGGGTGTCGAAACGCTAAAGCGCTTACCAGTGGCCACGTGTGCTCTATAGATGGACGGTCCAGGCACTTCCATGGACCATGGGATCTATGGTCCCGATTCCTTCATCTCTTGCAAGGGAAAAAGGAGGTCGTGGCATTAATGCCCACGTCTCTTTCTTAAATCAAACGGTCATTACAGACCCTGGGATCCTCTGAAGAGATCCTGTTCGTGCATTGCTTGCAAAGGCGGAGAGGGGTCAAGGAATTATCATCCACGTGTCCTCCCTCAGATGAACGGTCCTCGTTGTTTCACGATTTTGCGACTTGCGACCCCCGATGACACAAATCCTTTGTCAACTCGAATCCCCGGTATCCGAAATACCGATGGACTCTCAATCTCCGCCACGTTTCCTTCATGGATGGACAATCTAGATCTATATCGAGACTTTCACCATGGAGTGTCCCGATCCCTTGTCATCAGGACTCCCGGAATCCCGAATTCTGAATCCCCAATACCGACTCCTCTCTCGGGACTTTCACCCTTGTTCACAAGGGCTTAACCCTCATACATCTCTTAACAGATCCAACGACTGTCGGGTTTTCCAGCCGAGATCTGACGGCTCAGACAGGTTCCAAACTTGTGCATTCTCCCACGACTTCCTGGACATGGAAAAAAATCAACGGTCCAGATGTTCTCATGGACCTTGGGGATCTACGATCCCGATTTCCTCGCTATTCATGAAGATAGAGGAAAAGGGGCAAGGTATGTAACGCTCTTGTTTCCTTCTTCAATCTAACGGTTGTGAATGATCATGGATCTTCCGACGGGATCTCGTTCGTTGATCGATACTTATCCCTACGCTGCTACTTTGGAATTTTAAGAGGGTCATTCCTCCTCGTACAAGGTTGTTAAGACTTGCACATTCAAGTCCTTTTTCCAGGTTCTTGGTAAACCTTTCCAAGGAGGGAATCTCTGTGAGGAGATCTATTCCGGGGCATTCCTGGAGACAGATAAGGGGAAACAAATTCCCGAGAATGGACTGTAAGTCTGACTTGGTTCCCTTATGCATAATTAAATTCATTTATCAACATAATCCATGCGTGGTTTCTCTGTTATAAGCATACATCTACCATTTCTTATCAAAACACTGCACAGACATTCTTATACTGTAATTGTTCACAATTTCACAGTTTATGAGCATATATGTCAGCATATGAATTTCAAGATGCAATATGTAAAACACTTATCAGAAATAACACCAGAAGTGAGTGCAACTGCTGAGAGGGGTGCTCGTTTCCACCCAACCGTAGGCTCAGCGACTCCCAACGGATTTAGCACTAGCCACCCCCGAGCTGAGACCACGATGTTGTGAGACTGCGTCTCTGTTTGCCAGTGACCAGGAGCGAAGGTTAATCCCCTTCCTCTCTACTATCACCCACTTTACATATAGCCAGAGTTCTCTTTCTCCCCTCGCGTCTGCGCCCAATCGATTCTCCCCCCACGCCTTATCCTCTTGCGAGGTTGCGTGTGGCACGATTTCCCTTGCACTGGTCAGGTCTGACGGCTCTACGGATGAGCGGTTCACCTCCCCATCCCTCATTAACTCCTGAGGAGCCATCCACCTACCAGCCTGGGAGACATTTAATTCGGGGCCAGCGAGCCGCTTTTGGTTCTCCGGGCTAGTGGAGTCCAAATACGGTATTGATTTTCTGTGGAAGTTAACGCCACCTTTCCAGGTGCCTTCCACCGCCTTTCTGCAGCCATCATGGTCTCTTTTTCAGCATATCCCCTCTCAAGAGTCCTGCAATATAAATTCATAATATTATTCACATTCATCGACCTTTTCCACAAGGTCCATTCACATGACATATTCACATTTCTGAGTTTGCCACAGTTCTTGGCCAGTCCAGTTATTTTTACAAACTGGGGGAAACAGGGTGTTACAGTAATGAACATATTAACCATCAAGGGAATGATTTTCTTGTTATTAATGGTGGAGAAGAAGTCTTGACGAGCGAATTATTTCTTGGCCTCCTGAAGGATATATTGGAGGATTGCATGGCGTGCTCGATTTCTGGATCATTCTTTCTTTAAAGAGATTTTTTTGTCACTTCCTTCGTGCGTTCCATGATATTTAAGGTAACTATCGATTTCTGCATTGTTAACATCCCCTCTTTGGTGGCTAATTGTTTGGATCACAATTCTTTTGGTGCACTCTTACTTGTAGATAGTGTTTTTTCTGGAGATTTCTTTATTCGTGGAAAAGTGTGGCCTATATTTTCATCCCTCAGCTCCCTGAGTGCTCAATTGTTGGATACCCTAGGCAATTGGAGCACTATGGATACTTTGGGTAATGAATGGCATCATGATGAGGAGATGGTGGAAAACGACTTTGAGGAAAGACAACGTTTGGTTATTCTAGTCATTTCTCTTAGCTCAACTGTTTCGTTTGCATTGGACACCTTGGTTCATCATAGGGTTATGGTGGGGTAGATTCAGGATGACGTCGACTATTTGAGAAATATAATTGAATCACTTCATCTTCAAATGGATCAGAGGGAAGCGGATAATGGGAATTCAAACCACAGCGGGAGTAATAGTGGCATGGATTCTTTAGAGATGGAACATATTCTAGATTTAAATGCCCTTATGGAGCCTTTTGAGGACATTGACAAGCCAGTTAATGGAAGTGGGCAAGATCCAACTCCAAATCCCTGAGTATGTTTTGTTTCACAGTTTGTATTAACGATATCTATTACCGAATTTATACAATTCAACATAGTAGTAGTATTAGACATTTGATAAGACATAGTAAAAGGACATAATTATGGTTGATAAAAGCTTTGACAAAGATGTAATTTTGTTATGATATTTGGCTCTCTTTTTGTACTAAGTGGTTTCAACCATGCCCTTTTTAGTGAATAAAAATCCATGAGCTTCTGCGAAAAAAACAAAATAATAAGTATCAATAATATACCCAGATGGGATGGAAGCGACAAGACAAGAAGAGGCTATTTCCATCCTCATGGGAAAACACATGGTCGTTGGTATGCCTTCTCACCTATCGCATTAGTACATGCATTAACCTTGTAATGAAGTTGAGCTCATGGAAAGGAATACTGTAGATTTGGGATAATCTCCCCACCTCGCATTCCCAGTACTTAGCATTTATGAGGGACGAGAATGGAGGTAACAACCATTATGTTGAGGTGAGGAGGGAACATTTTATAATGAAACATCCAGGTAAAGATTAGTAATTGATCTCGAAAAGCATCATGAATGACAATGGAGGGGTCTTTGCATTGTTTTATTTCAAGGTTCACAACAAGAGAAGCAGAGTAGCTCTCCACGGTGGTCTGAAGCTCATTCACATAGGGTTTTCCTTTGAGTTGGCTCTTCAGGTTCATCAATTTTCCATACCTCTGTCTCATGGCTATGTAAGGGGGTACATGAGTGGAAACTGTCACCCATCTAACTCGACTTCCATGAACAACATAATCTCAAAGCCTCCCATACCGCGCGTCATGCTCTCGACTTAGGAAGGAGTGAGAGAATTTCAACATGTAACCCCTCTTCAAATTCAACGAAATTTGGAGTCCATTGGGGCAACTACTAGACAAGAGAGAACCACCCTCCACGATTGGGAGGTGGATGTCAAAATAGGGCACTAGGTGCTAGGCACATGTGCTTCTCAACCTCGAGATAGAAAATATCTCAAAACTATAGATTTATACTGGCATATACAAACTTTCTTGGATCAAATTCTCCTTGAAAGTGATGATGAGAGAGAGGTCATGCAAGAGCAAATTTAGGATATGCAGCTCTAGATTCATGACCTTAGAGCTTGTATTAATGCCTAGGTCACTCTAGAGGACAACCAACCAGTCGCAAGATCTCACTTGCAGGCACACCCAGGGGACAACCATCTAGGAGACATGTCATATCCACAGGTTTCAGACTGTCCAGAGGGGGCAAGTGGCCCCCCTCCCCCTCATTTGTCCTGGATAACATCTACTTTGTTTTTCTCTGGAAATCTCTTTTTTCTATCTAGAAAAGGACAATGTTAGAATAGATAGATCTTGGGTTTCCATTAATAAGTTTGCTAGTCTCTTTTTGTCAAAAAAACTCAGATCAAACAGTTTGGATTAACACTCCTTTACATTGTTGTTGGTCTGGTTTCTGAGTGACATACCAACAACAATAAACTTTTGATGTACATTTGATCAATCAATAATATAACATAGTTAGCTCTATTTACCAAAAAAAAAAAATGACAACAATAATAATTAAAGATAAAAAGAGATTATATTTGTTTTATTAAAAAAATATTTTATTTTTTTTTTTTCTATTTTTTTTTTAATAAATTTATTAATATAAATTAATATGTTTTATTTAAAAAGATTTAATTTAAATTTTTAATATTGATAGAATATACACTTAAAAAATAGAGATTTCGTTATCTTACACAAGATAAATCTCTAAAATATCATATAAAAAAAAAATAAATATATAATTTTTTTTTTAATATATATATATATATATATATATATATATATATATATATATATATATATAATCACTATTTATTCTCAAAACAGACGTCGTCATATTAGTTTACTTAATATGACATTAATAATCATACCAATACGTATTCAAGTTTATTTTTATATTACTAATAAAAAAACACCGTCTAATTTAAAAATAAAAACACAAAATTGTAATTTAATATAGTTAAGTTTTTCAATATTATTTTCGTAAGTCGAGATTATGTATGGTCAATTATACAAATCTAATTTTAAATGAAACCATTATCTATGGTCATTTATATGAATCTAGTTTTCAATGAAACCATTTTCTTGTTATTGAGTCATACTTTGGCTACGATATTTCTAAAGTTTATTTATTATATTGGGAGAAGTTAGGTGTTTTTATGATTTGGGTGAAGAAATTTTTTAACATTTGAAAAAAAACATATATCTATGGTCAAGTGTATGGATATCGTTTTAAATGAAACCATTTTCTTATTATGCAATCATACTTTGTTTATGATATTTCTAAAATTTATTTATTATATTGGGAGAAAGTGGCCTGCTCCATTTGCGCTGAAATAACAACTGATAAAAATCAGATACCATTTTCAACACCTTGCAGACCTGCTTTCATAGTTCCTTTTGATAGAGTAGTGGCCTGGTTTGATGGGGCGGCTCAACTGAAAGGCTTACAATGCGGAGCTGGTGGTAAGATATCCCTAAACCCACAGACGTGTTACTGGTGGACACTAAACTGCGGGCAAGGATCCAATATGAAAGCTGAACTCATGGGAGCATGGGCGTCGTGTATTCTGGCAAGTAGACTACATATAAGTGAGCTTTTACTGCTTGGTGACTCCAAGATCACAATTGACTGGCTGAACGGATGTGCTGGCTTCCATGTTGCGGACTTGATGAGCTGGAAAGATAGAACTCGAGAAGCGACCCAGCTGCTCAATCATATCACTTTCACCCACATCTACAGAAAGGATAATATGGAGGCTGATATACTTTCAAAAAAAGCACTCACTCTGCCCTCGGGACACATACTCTATACGATATGGGAAGAAGGTAACGAGGGACCCACCTCGAGGATCAATCTTTGAATGATTGGACATGCGAGCAGCCACCCATGGGTTTGTTTTTGGCAATGACGAGACTAGTTTCTCCCTTTTGTTTTGTGTAGCATGTTTTGATCTTTAACAAAATGCTTGTATTTCACTACTGTTTAGATTTGCTATTACAGACTTGTATACTTTTATATCCTTCTGAATATAAAGCGTATTTTTTTATGATTTCAATGAAAAAATCTTTAAAAAAAAACATAAATCTATGGTCAAGTATATGAATAGTTTCGAATGAAACCATTTTCTTATTATTCAGTCATATTTTGGCTATGATATTTCTAAAGTTTATTTATTATATTTCTTATTATTCAATCATACTTTGGTTATGATATTTCTAAAGTTTATTTATTATATTGGGAGAAGGTAGGTGTTTTTATAAGTATATGAATAATGTTTTGAATGAAACCATTTTCTTATTAATGAGTCATACTTTGGCTATGATATTTCTAAAGTTTATTTATTATATTTATTATATTAAGAGAAAGTAGATGTTTTTATGATTTAGATGAAGAAACATTTTAAATAAAATTCTATATCATATTTTAATATAATGTTTTAATGTTAAAAAAATTATTAAAAAAAAAAAGTCATATATTAAGTTGAAATGTTAAAAAAAATATTAAAAAAAGTTATTTATTATATGAATTAATGGTAAGGGATAATATTTTTTTTAGATAGGAGGTGAGATTTAATTTTATATATTAAGGATAAATATTATTAAAACGTACATGATTTCATTCAAAGTAGTTTTAGTGACGACTACAAGAATACTAGTTTTTTTGTGGATATTATTGAAGTCCAAACTGTCTTTTTGGTTATGGAGTAAGACCTAAAATTACTTGTAAATTGGTTAAGAGCTCATTTTCTTGAATTCAAGGAAACATGTTAATGGCTCAAGACCTAGAGGCAGGAGCTAAAACCTGCCCCTTATAGATCATTAATGGGTCATTTCAATTCACAAATAACAAAGATGAATTAACCCATATTTATGGATAACAACTAATAATGACTATAATATTCAATACTAATTGACAACTAAATTATGACAAGTTTTACCATCTTCAAAAAATTATAAATAAACAACAATAACTTCCTTAATTTTTTTTTAATTTTCATTATGTATGTGATCAACTTAGGTCGCCATCATAACCTGTGCTACCAAAATTTAGCTTCCACCAACTTCATTGAGCCTGACCAACTCTGTTTAGAATTGAAATTATGAAATGACCAGTGGTCTGGAAATATGAACTGAATACTGATATTAGTATAGGATTGAGAGAAACCACCCACTGTTTGGGGTTGAAATCCAGAAGCGTGAGATAAAGGGAAAAACAAAGTATGGCAGACCATGTACAAGGAAGGAAGATCCAATATCGGAAACTGCAAACCTAATACCGTCCACGGCCTCTGATTCCTAAAACAATAAAATACTTATTAAGTCTGGTTGGCTGGTAAAGTATTGATAATTTAACAGAGTTATGTTAATCCTTTGCAGATAGTCTAAAGTGGGCAGGTTATGTAGTGGACGATCTAACCTACATAAATTAATAAGATATTTCATGAATCTTGTAGTCAAGGGCACGTGACAAGGAAATTTTGAGTTAAAGTACTAGTTCAAAGAAATGTATTACTTAATGATGCTCACGTTAAGGTTAACTTAGATATTTTTTTAAAGTTAATTGTTGAATGGTGTTATTTTTACAGCTAAGTATGATTGGGATGATGTCATATATAAAGATAGCATTTAAATCATTATATGTTTATTTAAAAAAATTAAAAAATTATATATGTATTAAAGAGGATAAATATTTGATATGTATAATTAATAAGAGATAAAAAGATAGATAAATTTAGATATAAATAAAAATACTAGAGATATGATATTTACAAAAAAAATATTGTTACAATACAAATGTAAATATCTGGACAATAATCAAAACTATATTTTTAGGTGTTCATATCTATAGAAGTCTAGATCCATCATAAATGATTATGAGTTCCACTGAGTTGAGAGAAACCACAACCAACCTAGATCCATCATAATTGATCAAAGAATTTACTGATCAAGCCATGTGATCCATTTAGATAGATGTGTGGTTAACATGGATCTATGTTGGGTTTATTATGTTTTGAAAATTAGGGGTCCAAACCATCTTAACCGTTATATATTAAGTAGCAAGAGGGATAAAAAAGAAATAGAGACCCAAGCCTCTTCGATGTTTATAACATTTTGGATTAACATGGATTTACATTGATTCCTTTTCTTGATTGGGTGAGTGCAAGTTGATGATGGTCTTTCATGACACATTAGTGGCAATGCAAATCTGGAAAAAGAAACAATTATTTGATTTGGAGGGATGAGTTGAGACACTTTCGTGACTAATTTGAAAATCTAGTTTTTCTGGTAGTGGTATGCTCTTTTTCTGTTAAATAAAATGCACGTGTCCACATTAGTGTAGCTATTTAGTATCTAAGCAATGAATATTTTTGAAACAAATTTGTACAATTACAAAGAACAATTTGTACTTGTACATCAATATTTTATTATTCATATTGGATCATTATATTATTTTTCATCTATATCGATGTTTTATGGATGAAACAATTAGAGGAATCAACTTGTAGAGCCATTTTAGTGACTGGCCCCAATTTGAAAATTTGGGTCCAAAAAATCATTTGAAATCTTTCAGATCCATTTTGAGGCATCAAACGATACCTTTTTATTGTCCAAAAATTATTATGAAGCAAGTGGCTATATTGTACACACCAAGACCTTTCCAACAATGCAAGAATCACCTCAATCAAAGTTTGTACGTGAAAGTTATGCCTCTTGCAAGTTGACCTATTGTATTGATCACCATGGTGTGAGTGGATGCCATGTCAACCCCATTAGTTAAACATGTGGGGCTAGCCACATAGTGCATCTTCCTTAACATTCTAGAAGATCCAAACTTGATCACTAATTGAAGGTTGAGGAAGTCAATACCCTAACCCTAGACGACTATCGAGCTATGTTAAACACCGGGCCTCTATGAGGAGAAGGGGTGATCCAGGTGGATATTGGTGACCACCCACCTCTTCCAGCTGGCTCACATACAACTTTCATCTTGGAAGTTTTTTTTTTTTCTATCTTTTCGGGTCCTAAACTTCCGGGGCCATTTTGAGGCCCTAAACAATGTTTTTTTGGGCCCGCCACAGTCACACTATCGACAAGGTCAGAGTGTGACAACATAATGTGTAGTCCTCGGATATAACTTTTCAAAAGGCTATTGTGCGCCTAAAACGAAGATCGTATGCAAAAATTACGACTCTGGGAAGTTGATGTTCCAACTTACCCCATCGGGGCCCACATGACTTTTGGCGCTTCATCTCCTAGGGTTAGGTTTTTGGATGTCTAAGGTTTTCTGTTTACTTCTAGATGTTAAAAAGGCATGGAGGTCTCATTGTAATGTGATAATATGAATGCCCATAGCTGCCACATCTCTTCTCATGGATTAGCTACCACCATTCGAGCAAGATTGTTTTCATTATGCATTTTACAATTTCAACAGATTTCTAATTTAATAAAAGTTAAGTTTCCCTATATCTTTTTTATTGTTCTCTATATATCCGTGTTAATGTTATAGATTTGTGTTTCATTTCGTTCCGCTCATAAATCCATATCAGTGGTATCATAGCGGTCTGCTCTTCATTTTTTTTTCTATGCATGTCCCCAATGAGGTCAGGGTATAAGATTTTGGGACCCAAACTAGTTGAGCCTTTGCAAGATTGGCCTCGCCGAATCTGACGACTACTCATGGGGGAAGAAAAGAGAGACGATGGGGCAGGAGATCCCTTTAAACTGTTCCTTGAGGAAGCCCTCTTGTGAAAAAGGAACGAGATGATGGATAACTTTGCACAAATCCTTCGATGACTACCAATAGGCGACACATCTACCTCAAGCGGAGGTGCCACCCCATTCAAGGTATAGAACAATTTTGATATTCCTCTATTCAAAGGTCAAATAGATGAGAATGATGTAGACAAATGGTTAAACCTTCTATAAGGGTATTTTTCTTTCCACAACTTTTCCAATAGAGAAAATATTAAATTTACGCTCCTCAAGGCCGTCCCCCATGTCAAACATTGGTGGGAGAATTTCTTTGAGAAAAAGGAAATAGAGGGATCTACATTATTTGTAGTTGCACCCACTTGGGGTTCCTTAAGGGAAATTATTAAGGAACAATACTACCCTGTTGGAAGTTATGATGACTTATATACAATATGGACCACACTGTGGTAGGAAAGGGACCAAACAGTGCCAGAGTTAACCAATGTCTTCTATACCTTGTGCACCAAGTTGGGTACCAAAGACTCTGAGCGAAATCTGATGCTCAAGTAGCGTGATGACCTACATAGATACATCCAGACAGAAATGGAGTTTTTGGACATTTCATCCTTGGGCACAGCCTATTGATATGCTGTCAAAATTGTGATGAAGATTAAACAGAAGAAACAACAGTTTGGGTGTGCAAACCCATCATAGTAGAACCAGGGAAAGGGCGAACCCAACCCGCAGAACAAAGGGCGGAGCAAGGATGGACAACCTGAAGAAAACTAGTGCAAACTGCAAACAAAGAAGGAAAATGGGAAGACAAAGAAAGACATTGGAAAATGGTGTGAGTTCCATAAGATCCCTTGGCATAATACCACTAAATGATGCTCAAAGAAGTCATTGGTGGTTGAGGTGAAATCCTCTAAATCGTATGTAGGCTCTAAATCCGAGTCAGAACCAGAAAAGGGAGATGAATCATTGATGCAGAACCTATTGCCACCATCTCTACCACCACCAAGGTCCATCTCGACGAACTTGATGAAATAGGGGAAGTTGAGTGCCTCTTTCATTCACAAATGTGGGTGAAGGGTACTTCACTACACTTCATTGTTGATAGCGGTAGCTAGAAGAAAATCATCTTAGCAGAGGTCGTCAAATGGTTGGATCTTTCGAAAACACCACAACCATAGTTGTGCACCATCGAATGGCTCTACCAAAGGAGAGATCTCCGCGTCAACCAACAATGTCTCTTGGCCTACGACATCAAGCCCTTCAAAGATGAGGTATTGTGTGATGTTTTCCCCCTTGAAGTTTGTGTTCTTTTGGGCCAACCTTATTTATGGAAATTTCATGATGTATATGAGTCTAGGCCTTGTAGTGTTATTATTACTTTGGACAGGAAATCATACAGGATACCCGAGGTAGTCCCATCTACCGCCATTTCCTTGATCTCTACCAAGCAATGCAGGAAGGTCATTTCTCAGACCAAGAAGTTTGTCTTCTTGTTGATTCATGCTCAAAGTGAGTGGAAGGTTTTAGCCACATCCATGGCCTCCGTGACAGGTCTCTCCACGTAGCAAAAACAAGTGGATAAGGTCGTGGAAGAATACAAAGAAATATTCTTCTCACCCACTAGGGTACCTCTGCACTATCAAGTCAAACACTTAATTTCTTTGACCCCCAGTGCACCGCTACCCAATGGGCTAGTCTATCACCACTCTCTATTGGAAAATGAGGAAATCAAGCTCCAAATCCAAGAGCTGCTAAAAAAAGGGCACATCCACCCAATATCATCATTTTGTGGAATCCCAATCGTGCTTGTGCATAAGAAAGACGGGTCTTGGTGAATCTGCACTGATTACTAGGCCCTAAATAAAATCCCAGTCAGGAACCGATACCCAATTCCCTAAATTTACAATCTCCTTTACCGACTCAAGGGGGGAAAATACTTCAGTAAGATTCCTCTGAAGTCTAGCTACCACCAGGTCCTAATAGAGCAGACCGATGTATGGAAGACTGCCTTCAAGTCCAAAGAAGGTCTTTTTGAATGGCTATTCATGCCTTTTGGCTTGACAAATGGCCCAACAAATTTCATGAGGATGATGGGCGATATTTTGGAAACTTTCACCAATTCTTCTGTGGTGGTGTATTTGGATGACATCCTCATCTTCAAAAATAATTGGGCGGAATACTTGCAACTCATTCAACAGGTTCTACACACTTTGTGGCAACACAAGCTATATGCAAATTTGGAAAAATGCTCCTTCGGTATGACCATGGTCTAGTACCTAGGATACATTGTTGATCAGCAAGGGGTGCATATCTGTCCAACCAAGATCCAGGTCATTCGTGACTGGCCAACCCCGACCACACTCACTGAGCTTTAGAGATTCTTAGGCCTTGCCAATTTCTATCACAAGTTCATGTTGGGATTCTCCCACATTGCATGGGCCCTTAGCCAAGTGACGAGGGATGGTGGCAAGGAAAAAATCATGTGGGGCTAGTCGCAACAGAAAGCATTCGATGATTTGAAGCAACATTTATGATCAACCTCGGTGCTCTCATTACCCGACTTGCAACAACCTTCTGAGATGGAGACAAATGCTTCAGACTATGTTGTGGGTGCAGTTGTCACTCAACATGGACATCTCATGGCCTATCATAGTGAGACGTTATCAGCTACTGTTCGTAAATACCCCACTTATGAAAAAGAAATATACTCCATTTTACAAGCCTGCCATTAGTGGAGGCATTACATTCTCGGGAAGGAGACAGTCATCCACACTGATCGTAATCCTCTGCAGTACATGCAGACACAAGGACAATTGTAGAATGACCTCCATAAGAAGTCGTCCATATAATTGCAACAGTTCCATCTCAACATCAAGTATAAGACAGGGAACACCAACCGTGTCACTGACTGCCTCAACTGACCTCCAGTTGCCACACTAACCACAATGCTACACTCCTGTAGACATGACACCTTCGGATGGCCCCAAATCTATGAACGATATCCTAACTTCGCCACTACCTACCAGATCCTGGGCACAAACACAACTGTCACTGATTTTCATCTACATGATGGGTTGTTGTGCGATCTGGGCCATCTTTGCATTCCATCATTTGAGCAAGTGAAGATGATTTGGGAAACTCACTACAGTCGGGTGGTAGGACACTTCGGCATAGAAAATACAGTGGTAGTGGTGCAACAACATTTCTATTGGCTGAAACTCCGACAGGATGTTAGCAAGTATATCAAGTCTTGCACGGCCTACACCATTGCCAAACCAACCATTAAGAAACAAGGCATGTACACCCCTCTTCCTACTCCCGACAGGACTTGGGAATCCATCTCGATGGATTACATGTCGAGCCTTCCTTCAACCAAGTAGGGAAATTATTGTGTTTTCATGGTTGTTGATCGATTTTTGAAGATGGAGATTCTGGTCACCTGGAAGAAGAGCATCATGACAACATAGGCCATTTCCAAGGTCTTCTTTGAACGAGTGTGGGTATATTTTGGGATACCACAAACCATCGTCTTTGGTCAGGACAACGTGTTCCTCAACACATTCTGGTCGAGCCTTTGGTCACGACTGTACACCAATATAATCAAGTCCATGCCCTTCCACCCCCAAACGAATGGCCAAAATGAGGTCGTCAACAGGATGATCGTGCATATGTTACATGTGTACAATTCCAAGCATCCAAACACATGGGATGAGATCCTTCCCTATGTTTAACATAGTTACAACAGAGCCATACATAGCTCAACCAACCACAACCTCTTTTAGGTGGGGTTGGGATTTCAACCATTGGGTCCCATGGATGTTGCACTACCCCTTGTGTGCACATAAGAAGAACCATCCCATGCACAAACTGAAGCTGAAAAATCCACCCGGTTCATTGAACTAATTCAACACATCCACCAATAGGTTCAGGATATTTTGAAGAAGTCCAATGCCAAGTACAAGCAGTTCCATGATCAACACCAGGTGCCACACAAGTTTCAGGTGGGAGATAAATTTTTGTTTCACTTGCAGAAAGAACACCTTATAGGACTCCATCGGAAGCTTCATCCACTTTGCTATGGAATTTACACCATCACCAAAGCCGTGAGTGACAATGCTTTTGAGATCAACATTCCCCCCTTCCTTGGCTTGCACATAGTGTTTAATGTGGACCTCCTTCGACCATACTTTCCAACCTTATTGGACACCTCAGAGATAACATAATAGTTGACACCAACATAGATCAACCTTGAATGCATGGAATAGGCATCTAATGATCATATCGTGGACACATAGGTCAAGGGAACTCTCCAACAGAAGCTTTAGCTTTATCGGGTTGTCAAAGCAGGGAAACTTCTGGACCAAGGCAAGTGGCTCAGCCGAGGCCAAATTCAGCAAGAGTTTTCTCATCTGATGGGGGAACTCAACGCAATGGAGACCATTTCTTCCTAAGAAGGGAGGATTGATCCAGGTGGATATCGGTGGCCACCCACCTCTTCCATCTAGCTCACATCAACTTTCATCTTGGCAATTACAGTTTTTATCTTAGTAATTTTTTTTTCTAGCTTTTCGGGTCCTGAAATTCCGAGGCCATTTTGAGGCCCTAAACAATATTTTTTGGGCCCTCCATAGTCACACTATAGATGGAGTCAGAGTGTGAAAAAATAGTGCATAGTCCTCTGATAGACCTTTCCAATGGGATATCATGTGTCTAAAATGAAGATCGTATGAAAAAGTTACAACCCCGAGAAGTTGATGTACCAACTTACCCCATCGGGACCCACATGACTTTTGGCACTTCATCTCGTAGGGTTAGGTTTTGGATTTCTAGGGTTTTCTGTTTACTTCTGGATGCTAAAAAGGCATGGAGGCCTCATTGTAATGTGCTCAGAAAAATGCACATAGTCGCCACATCTCTTCTCAGGGATTAGCTACCACCTTTTGAGCAAGATGTTTTTCATTTTGCGTTTGACAGTTTCAACAGATTTCTTATTTAATAGAAGTTGAGTGCCACTGTATCTTTGTTATTGTTATTTGTATATCTGTGTCAATGTTATAGATTTGTGTTTCATTTCGTTCCGCTCATAAATATGGATCAATGGGTTCCATTGTTTTGCATTGTATCTTGTTCCATAACTGAGTAAAACATTCGAGAGTGGTATTTTGTGAGCATAACAGAGGAGGAGAGATTCTGTAGCAACCATACATGTCGCAATGTCAAAGGAAACTCCACAAAGAGTGCCTCTTTATTTATACTTGCATTTGAAGAAAAGAGAGCAGAGCGACCTCACCTTCTAGATGAGTTTTCTCTCGTATTGGGTTTCCTAGGTCATATCTTGTGTTTATTTGTGGATGGTGTGTGAGTATTTATTTATGTTTTCTATTTTTTGCATTTCAGCTATTTCATAAATTTTAAGTAGAAAAAACAATAATTAAAGAATTTGATATCTAAAGGAAATTAACCTTAACAATAAATATTTCAATATTTTATTTGATCTATTGTGATGAACTATCTAGTGGAATATCCATGGCAGTTTACAGATCATTTTGAAAAAAAAAGAATGTTAAATTTATATAGTTTAAATTAAGAATGTTAATATAACTA
The DNA here is from genome assembly GCA_000966675.3 of Picea glauca. Classification (NCBI taxonomy): domain Eukaryota; kingdom Viridiplantae; phylum Streptophyta; class Pinopsida; order Pinales; family Pinaceae; genus Picea; species Picea glauca. Next base: position 196,449 of record JZKD02S0777904.1, on the reverse strand, counting down.
TGAAATTATGAAGTTGACCTTTGGTGTATGGTTTGAGGACCTTAACATAATCAAACAAATTTCTTTTTTTAGTTTGTATATCTTACTCAATAATAATAATATTTTTTTGTTTTATTTTTAAATTGGTAAGATAATACAAAGTTACAAAAAAAAATGAATTATCTGTATATTTTAAAATTCTAATATATTTCAAGATGATATTGAACGATAATAAAAAGTTACCAAAACAATGAATAACCTCTATATTTTAAAATTCTAATATATGATGATGATGATGATGATGAATGTCCAGAATTGGTCTATTAGACCTTAAGAGGGTAAGTGATTGCTTGTGGTTCTTTAGAATTTTGTTTTTGTGCTCGAAAAGCATTAAGAGAAGATTTCCAAGATCACCATACTTTTGTTGAGTTAAGATGTTAGGAAGGTTGGTAGTGTGATACATATTTTGAAAATGAGATTTAATATGGGTATAGGCTGGACAATCTAAGAGAAAGTGCTTTTCATCTTCAACCTTCTTAGTGTCACAAAGGTGACACACTCTTTCCTCCCATGGCGTTTTAGGAATTGACCAATGCCCAATTTCACTATGGAGCTCGTGAGAATTTGTTCTTATCTTAACAATGCTTATTTTTTTCTTTACACTTGGCAAAACAGATAGAT
>JZKD02S0777904.1:162035-179732 GCA_000966675.3 Picea glauca | reverse complement strand
ATTCATCGACCTCTTTCACAAGGTCCATTCACATCACACATTCACATTTTTGAGTTTGCCACAATACTTGGCCAGTATAGTTATTTTTACAGACTGGGGGAAACAGGGTGTTACAAAAAGAGACTTAAAATAATCGGATAGAGGTCTGAACATAGCCGTCCCACCCCATATTTCACTAGCTGAAACTGTGAAATTCAAATCACCTGCAATGATTAGATTTTTGTGAGAAAGAATACCACTTTCCTCTAGCACATTCCAAAAAGTCCTCCACTCCTTGCAAGGTCCATAAGTGTTTAGAATGATAAAATTCCTTCCATTAGAAATGTCTTTACCTGTACATAGTATCCCACCAACAAAAAGATAAGGAACCAGTATAAATTTTTCAGGATCGCAAGCAATCATGAGACCCCCCGAAGTCCCAACTGCATTAATCGCGCATGAAACCCAAGATGGCTGGAGGCCAAATAGGAATGTTCTAGCCTTTTGTTCAGGGACCAAAGTTTCTTAAAAAACTATGATGTCTGGTCAAGTTTTGTCCAGAAGTCTTCTCATCGAGGCCTTTTTTAGGGAGCCTCCCACCCCACGAATATTTAGGGACAATAATAACATTATTGAGCCCTTGCCAAGGCTTTCACTTCTCTAAGTGCCCCATTTTCCTTTGTAGGAGAAACAAACTTTAATAACTGTGAGGGAGTGGGAGTGGCATTCTTTATGGCACTATGAGTTTTAGCAGGAGAGTATTCGATCCCAAGACCATGAGACCAGGCGTATTCTTTTCTGGAAAACGTTCCCATCGGACAGGAAGTGCTGGCAGTACTATCTAAGGGGCAAGTATTTTGTTTAGAGTTACCAATGTAAGTAGGAAGCGGGATTGTGGAAGACTGGTCCTGCAAGTATGGTAAAAGTGAGTCCAAAAATTAATTTAGTGAATATTCTGAGTGTTCTGGTTCTTGGAACCCTGGAAGAGTAAGTGAATCCATTGTGATGGGAATAGGAAGGTGGTCTGCAGGTGGACAAGGTTGACTATCTACAAGAGACAAATAAGAATCAAGTGGTGAGGAAGAAATATTAACTCGTAACGGAACCTTAGAAGGAACAGGGGTGTCAGAACTTGTATGGAGAGGTTCCACGGGCTCTTTTCCAATCACCTGAGAAGTGACCGGATCCTCTAACAATGAAAAAATGGTTTACCCCCTCATGGGACCCCCCACAAACGAAGTGTTCTCCTTTAGCCACACCGAAGCATCTAAAAACTCTCGTTCTAAAAAGGTCAGAGAAAAAAATAAAGAGGTACAATGTGAGAGGATCTTACCAGAATTTGAATCCCGAGGAACAAAAGAACTGGCCGGTTCTGTTGGAGGGGCGAAGACTTCTGAGAAAATATTGTTTATTTCCAGAAAAGGAATATACGAAGGGTCATGTAGCTCCTCATCATTTGGATCATCGGGCTCATTCCAGCTATTGCAGTCTGTTTGTAAGTGGCCTGTTTTGTGACACCGGACGCATCGAAAAGGGATGCTAAGATAGACGAGGCACTGGGAGGTTTTCCTCCCCCGCCATTCTATCTCCAGGCATTTCGACAAGCCTTGCTGGATATCAATTTCAACTAACACACAAGCCACCTTCCTGTAAGCATAATTTAAATTATTCACGTCCACCAAGATAAAACCACCCATCATGTTTCTTATTGCCATAAGCGCTGTTTCATTCCAGAGGTGTATGGGAAGGCTAGGAAGAAGCACCCATAAATGACGACGTTGGAAGTAGTCACTTTCCGGGTTGAACGCTAACCTCCACTTCTTTAACATAAGACTACTTCCTCCCATCTTCCATTTCTGTTCCAGTAACTTGTTCTGATCGTCAGGTGACTTTACAATGAAACCCAACCAACCCTTGGTTAGATAAAGTATCTCCGGAGTATATCCGAGGAGGGGAGACGACTGTGTTTGAACCCACTCCAATAAGGGTGTCTTGCAGAGGTAATGGTAAGAAATTATGCCTATGATACCATAGAGGGCAAGGCGAGTTGCCTCTTCTAAACCGACATCTGAGCCCATCACCAGCTTACGGTTTGTTTTTACCGGTTTCCATAGCTTCTGAGAGGAACTGGGTTTTCTGGAGGAGTATGTAAAACCTATGTTTGAGCTCATCTTCCCCTTATATGCACTGTCGAAACCAGAAGTCTGTAAAAACTTTGAGTGGTTTCGCGGAGGAAAGGAGCATCTAGTGAGATTGTCTAAATGAGGGAGATGGAGGCTAGGTAAGTTGTTAATGGAGGTAGGTAGGTGAGAAGGTCCTTCTGGTAGAGAACACTTTAAGGAGGGTTTAATGGAGTGTAGAGTGTCAATCTTTTCAAAGAGGCCAGACTGTTGCCACACCACCTCATCCGTGGGTTTCATTAACTCAACAAGTTGATGAATAGTGTCATCAGGTTCTGGAATAAAAGCAGGACCACACCACCTATGTTCCATTGTTTTTTAGTGCCAGAGGTCCGCCTTTGAATGAGTAGCTAAAAAAATTGGACCATTTCTCGATTTGTGCATGTCATCCTTGCACAGGGGCCATGCTAATATTCTCTGTATCGTATCCTTTGCAGATAGTCTAAAGTGGGTAGGTTATGTAGTGGACCATCTAACCAACATAAATTAATAAGTTATTTCATGAAACTCGTAGTCAAGTGCACGTGACAAAGAAATTTTGAGTTAAAGTACTAGTTCAAAGAAATGTATTACTTAATGATGCTCACGTTAAGGTTAACTTAGATCAATTTTTTTTAAGTTAATTACCATGATTGTGTTGAATGGTGTTAATTTTACAACTTAGTAGGATTGGGATGATCTCATATATACAGATAGCATTTAAATTATCATATGTTTATTTAAACAAATTAAAAAATTATTTATGTATTAAAGAGGAGAAATATTTGATATGTATAATTAATAAGAGCTAAAAAGATAGATCAATTTAGATATAAATAAAAATTCTAGAGATATGATATTTACAAAAAAAATATTGTTACAATACAAATGTAAATATCTTGACAATAATCAAAACTATATTTTTAGGTGTTCATATCTATAGAAGTTTTGAGTTGAGATTGAGTTTTATTGAGTTGAGAGAGACCACAACCAACCTAGATCCATCATAAATGATTATGAGTTCCACTAAGTTGAGAGAAACCACAGCCAACCTAGATCCATCATAAATGATCAAAGAATTTACTGATCAAGCGATGTGATCCATTTAGATAGATGTGTGGTTAAAATGGATATATGTTGGGTTTATTATGTTTTGAAAATTAGGGGTCCAAACCATCTTAACCATTATATATTAAGTAGCAAGAGGGATAAAAAAGAAATAGAGACCCAAGCCTCTTCGATGTTTATAACATTTTGGATTGACATGGATTTACATTGATTCCTTTTCTTGATTGGGTGAGTGCAAGTTGATGATGGTCTTTCATGACACATTAGTGGCAATGCAAATATGGAAAAAGAAACAATTATTTGATTTGGAGGGATGAGTCGAGACACTTTAGTGACTAATTTGAAAATCTAGTTTTGTATGACTATATGAAAATCTAGTTTTTCTAGTAGTGGTGTGCTCTTTTCCTGCTAAATAAAATGCATGTGTCCACATTAGTGCAACTATTTAGTATCTAAGCAAGGAATCTTTTTGAAACAAATTTGTACCATTACAAAGAACAATTTGTACTTGTACATCAATATTTTATTATTCATATTGGATCATTATATTATTTTTCATCTATATCGATGTTTTATGGATGAACCAATTAGAGGAATCAACTTGTAGAGCCATTTTAGTGAATGGTCCCAATTTAAAAATTTGGGTCCAAAAAATCATCTGAAATCTTTCAGAGCCATTTTGAGGCATAAAACGACACCTTTTTATGGTCCAAAAATTATTATGGAGCAAGTGGATATATTCTACACACCAAGACCTTTCCAACAGTGAAAGAATCACCTCAATTAGAGTTTGTATGTGAAAGTTATGCCTCCTGCAAGTTGACCTATCGTATTGATCACCATGGTGTGAGTGGATGCCATGTCAACCCCATTAGTTAAACATGTGGGGATAGCCACATAGTGCATCTTCCATAACATTCTAGAAGATCCATACCTTATCACTAATTGAAGGTTAAGGAAGTCAATACCCTAACCCTAGACGACTATCGAGCTATGTTAAACACTGGGCCTCTATGAGGAGAAAGGGTGATCCAGATGGATATTGGTGACCACCCACCTCTTCTAGCTGGCTCACATACAACTTTCATCTTGGAAGTTTTTTTTTACGATCTTTTTGGGTCCTAAACTTCCGGGGCTGTTTTGAGGCCCTAAACAATGTTTTTTGGGCCCCTCACAGTTACACTATCGATGAGGCCAGAGTGTGACAACATAATGTGTAGCCCTTGGACAACATTTTTCAAAAGGCTATTGTGCGCCTAAAACAGAGATCGTATGCAAAAGTTACGACCCTAGGAAGTTGATGTACCAACTTACCCCATCAGGGCCCACATGACTTTTGGTGCTTCATCTCCTATGGTTAGGTTTTTGGATGTCTAGGGTTTTCTGTTTACTTCTGGATGTTAAAAAGGCATGGAGGTCTCATTGTAATGTGCTCAGACGAATGCATGTAGCTGCCAGATCTCTTCTCACGGATTAGATACCACCATTTGAGCAAGATTGTTTTCACTCTGCATTTTACAGTTTCAATAGATTTCTAATTTAATAAAAGTTAAGTTTCCCTATATCTTTGTTATTGTTCTCTATATATCTGTGTTAATGTTATAGATTTGTGTTTCATTTCGTTCTGCTCATAAATCTAGATCAGTGGTATTAGAGCGGTTTGCTCTTCATTTGTTTCTCCATGCATGTCCCCAATAAGGTCAGGGTATAAGCTTTTGGGACCAGAACCAGTTGAGCCTTTGCAATATTGGCATCGCCGAACTTGACGACCACCCATGGGGGAAGAAAAGAGAGACGATGGGGCATGAGATCCATTTAAACCGTTCCTTGAGGAAGCCCTCTCACGAAAAAGGAATGAGATGATGGATAAATTTTCACAAATCCTTCGATGGCTACCAACATGTGACACATCTACCTCAAGCGGAGGTGCCGCCCCCTTCAAGGTATAGATCAATTTTGATATTCCTATATTTGAAGGTCAAATAGATGCCAATGATGTAGACAAATGGTTAAACCTTCTAGAAGAGTATTTTTCTTTCCATAGCTTTTCCAATAGAGAAAATATTACATTTGCACTCCTCAAGGCCATCCCCCATGTCAAACATTGGTGGGAGACTTTCTGTGAACAAAAGGAAATAGAGGGATCTACATTATTTGTAGATCCCACTTGGGGTTCCTTAAGGGATGCTATTAAGGAACAATACTATCCTGTTGGAAGTTATGATGACTTATATACAAGATGGACCCACTGTGGTAGGAAAGGGACCAAACAGTGCCATATTTAACCAGTGTCTTCCATACCTTTCGCACCAAGTTGGGTACCAAAGACTCTGAGTGAAATATGATGCTCAAGTAGCGTGATGACTTGCATAGATACATCCAAACAAAAATGGAGTTTCCGGACATTTCATCCTTGGGCATAGCCTATCAATATGCTGTCAAAATCGTGTAAAAGATTAAACATAAGACACAACAATTTGGCTCTGCAAACCCCTCATAGTAGAACCAGGGAAAGGGTGACCCCAACCTGTAGAACAAAGGGCGGAGCAAGGATGGAAAACCTCAAGAAAACTAGTGCAAAATGCAAATAAGGAAGGAAAATGGGAAGACAAAGAAAGACATTGGGAAATGGTGCGAGTTCCATAAGATCACCTGACATAATACCACTAAATGCTTCTCAAAGAAGTCATTGGTGGTCGAGGTGATATCCTCAAAATCGTATGTAGGCTCTGAATCTGAGTCAGAACTAGAAAAGGGATATGAATCATTGATGCAGAACCCATAATCATTGATGCCACCGTTTCTACCACCACCCAGGTCCATCCTGACGAACTTGATGAAACAGAGGAAGGTGAGTGCCTCTTTCATTCACAAATGTGGGTGAAGGGTACTCCACTACACTTCATTGTTGATAGAGGTAGCTATAAGAAACTCATCTTAGCAGAGGTCGTCAAATGGTTGGATCCACCGAAAACACCACACCCATAGTCATGCACCATCGGATGGCTCTACCAAGGGAGATATCTCCGCGTCGGCCAACAATGTCTCCTAGCCTACGATGTCAATCCATTCAAAGATGAGGTATTGTGTGATGTTTCCCCCCTTGAAGTTTGTGTTCTTTTGGGACAACCTTATTTATGGAAATTTCATGATGTATATGAGTCTAGGCCTCGTAGTGTTATTATTACTTTGGACAGGAAATCATATAGGATACCCGAGGTAGTCCCATCTACCGCCATTTCCTTGATCTCTGCTAAGCAATGTAGGATGGTCATCTCTCAGATGAAGAAGTTTGTATTCTTCGTGATTCATGCTCAAAGTGAGCGGAAGGTTGTAGCCACATCCATGGCCTCCGTGACAGGTCTCTCCACCTAGCAAAAGCAAGTGGATAAGGTCGTGGAAGAATACAAAGAAATCTTCTCCTCACTCACTAGGGTACCTCTACACTGTCAAGTGAAACACTTAATCAATTTGACCCCTAGTGCACCGCTACCCAATGGGCTAGTCTATCGCCGCTCTCTATTAGAAAATGAGGAAATCAAGCTCCAAATCCAAGAGCTTCTCGAAAAGGGGCACATCCACCCAAGCTCATAACTTTGTGGAATCACAATCGTTCTTGTGCAGAAGAAAGATGGGTCATGGCAAATCTGCATTGATTACTAGTCTCTAAATAAAATCACAGTCAGGAACTGGTACCCAATTCCCTAAATTAACAATCTCCTTTACCAACTCAAGGGGGAAAAATACTTCAGTAAGATTTATCTAAAGTCTAGCTACCACCAGGTCTTGATAGAGTAGACCGATGTATGGAAGACTACCTTCAAGTCCAAAGAAGGTCTTTTTGAATGGCTAGTCATGCCTTTTGGCTTGACAAATGGCCCAACAAATTTCATGAGGATGATGGAAAATATATTGCAACCTTTCACCAATTCGTTTGTGGTGGTGTATTTGGATGACATCCTCATCTTCAAAAATAATAGGGCGGAATACTTGCAACTCATTCAACAGGTTCTACACACTTCGTGGCAACACAAGCTATATGAAAATTTTGAAAAATTCTCCTTTGGTATGAACATGGTCTAGTACCTAGGATACATTGTTGATGAGCAAGGGGTGCATATCAAATCAACCAAGATCCAAGTCATTCGTGACTGGCCAACCCCGACCATAGTCACTAATCTTTAGAGCTTCTTAGGCATTGCCAATTTCTATCATAGGTTCATGTTCAGATTCTCCCACATTGCATGGGCCCTTAGCCAAGTGATGAGGGACGATGGAAAGGAAAAATTCATGTGGGGCTAGTTGCAACAAAAAGAATTCGATGATTTGAAGAAACACTTATGCTCAACCCCGATGCTCTAATTACCTGGCCTGCAAAAACCTTTTGAGATTGAGACAGATGCTTTAGACTATGTTGTGGGTGCAATTGTCACTCAACATGGACATCTCATGGCCTATCATAGTGAGACGTTATCAGATACTATCTGTAAATACCCCACTTATGAAAAATAAATGTACTCCATTTTACAATCCTGCCACCAGTGGATGAATTACATTCTCGGGAAGGAGACAATCATTCACACTGATCATAAGCCTCTGCAGTTCATGCATACACAAGGACAATTGTAGAATGACCTCCATAAGAAGTCATCCACATAATTTCAATAGTTCCATCTGAACATCAATTATAAGATAGGGAGCGCCAACCATGTCACTAACTGCCTCAACCGACCTCCAGTTTCCACACTAACCATGGTGCTACACTCCTACAAACATGAGACCTCTAGATGGCCCCAAATCTATGAACAAGATCCTAACTTCACCACTACCTACCAGATCCTTGGCACAAACACAACTGTCATTGATTTTCATTTGCATGACAGGTTATTGTTCCATCTGGTCCATCTATGCATTCCATCATTTGAGCAAGTGAAGATGATTTGGGAAGCTCACTACAATCGGGTGGTAGGACACTTCGGCATAGAAAATACAGTGGTAGGGATGCAATGACATTTCTATTGGCTGAAACTCTGATAGGATGTCAGCAAGTATATCAAGTCTTGCACGGCCTGCGCCATTTCCAAACCAACCATTAAGAAACAAGGCATGTACACCCCTCTTCCTACTCTCGAAAGGACCTGGAAACCATCTTGACGGATTACATGTTGAGACTTCCTTCAACCAAGAAGGGAAATGATTGTGTTTTCATGGTTGTTGATCGATTTTCCAAGATGGAGATTCTAGTCACCTACAAGAAGAGAATCATGACAATAGAGGCCATTTCCAAGGTCTTCTTCGAACGAGTGTGGGTATATTTTGGGATACCATAAACCATTGTCTCTGGTCAGGACAACCTTTTCCTCAACACATTCTGGTCAAGCTTGTGGTCACGACTGTACACCAAGCTCATAAAGTTCACGACCTTCCACCCCTAAACGAATGGACAAACTGAGGTCATCGACATGATGATCATGCATATCTTGCATGTGTACAATTCCAAGCATCCACGCACATGGGATGAGAGCCTTCCCTATGTTTAACACAGTTACAACAGATCCATACATAACTCAACCAATCACAACCTCTTTCAGGTGGGGTTGGGATTTCAACCATTGGGTCCCATGGATGTTGCACTACCCCTTGTGTCCACACAGGAAGAATCATCCCATGTGCAAATTGAAGCTGACAAACCAACCTGGTTCATTGAACGAATTCAACACATCCGCAAACAGGTTCAGGATATTTTGAAGAAGTCGAATGCCAAGTACAAGCAGTGCGATGATCAACACCAGGTACCACACAAGTTTCAGGTGGGAGATAAAGTTTTGTTTCACTTGCATAAAGAATACATTATAGGACCCCATCGGAAGCTTCGTCCACTTCGCTATGGAATTTACACCATCACCAAGGCCGTGGGTGATAATGCTTTTGAGATCAGCATTACCCCCTTCCTTGGCTTGCACCCAGTGTTTAATGTGGACCTCGTTCGGCCATACTTTCCAACCTTATTGGACACCTCAGAGATAACATAATAGTTGACACCAACATAGCTCAACCCTGAATGCATGGAATAGGAATCTAATGATCATATCGTGGACACATATGTCAAGGGAACTCTCCAACAGAAGCTTCAACTCTATCGGGTTGTGAAAGCAGGGAAACTTCTACACCAAGGCAAGTGGCTCACCCGAGGCCAAATTTAGCAGGAGTTTCCTCATCTGATGGGGGAACTCAACGCAATGGAGACCATTTCTTCCTAAGGAGGGAGAATTGATCCAGGTGGATATCTGTGGCCACCCACCTCTTCCATCTAACTCACATCAACTTTCATCTTGGCAGTTACAATTTTTATCTTAGTAATTTTTTTTTCTAGCTTTTCGGGTCTTGAAATTCTGGGGCCATTTTGAGGCACTAAACAATATTTTTTGGGCCCTCCATAGTCACACTATAGATGGAGTTAGAGTGTGAAAACATAATGTGTATTCCTTTGATAGACCTTTCGAACGGGATATCATGCGTCTAAAACGAAGATCGCATGCAAAAGTTACAACCCTGAGAAGTTGATGTACCAACTTACCCCATCGGGATCCACATGACTTTTGGCACTTCATTTCCTCGGGTTAGGTTTTTGGATTTCTAGGGTTTTCTGTTTACTTTTGGATGCTAAAAAGGCCTGGAGGCCTCATTGTAATGTGCTTAGAAAAATGCGCGTAGTCGCCACATCTCTTCTCATGGATTAACTACCACCATTCGAGCAAGATTGCTATCATTTTGCATTTGACGGTTTCAACAGATTTCTTATTTAATAGAAGTTGAGTTCCACTGTATCTTTGTTATTGTTCTTTGTATATCTGTGTCAATGTTATAGATCTGTTTTTCATTTCATTCCGCTCATAAATATGGATCAATGGGTTCCACTGTTTTGCATTGTATCTTGTTCCATAGCTGAGTAAAAGATTCGAGAGTGGTATTTTGTGAGCATAAAAGAGGAGGAGAGATTCTGTAGCAACCATACAAGTCACAGTGTCAAAGGAAACTCCACAAAGAGTGCCTCTTTTTTTGTACTTGCATTTGAAGAAAAGAGAGCAGAGCGACCTCACCTTCTAGATGGGTTTTTCCCGTATTGGGTTTCCTAGGTCACATCTTGTGTTTATTTGTGGATGGTGTGTGAGTATTTATTTACGTTCTCTATTTTTTGCATTTCAACGATTTCATAAATTTTAAGTAGAAAAAACAATAATTAAAGAATTTGATATCTAAAGGAAATTAACCTTAAGAATAAACATTTAAATATTTTATTTGATCTATTGTGATGAAGTATCAAGAGGAATATCCATGGCAGTTTACAGATCATTTTGAAAAAAAAAAAATGTTAAATTTATATAGTTTAAATTAAGAATGTTAATATAACTATGAAATTATAAAGTTGAGCTTTGGTGTAGGGTTTGAGGACCTTAACATAATCAAACAAATTTCTTATTTTAGTTTGTATATCTTACTCAAGAATAATAATTTTTTTTTGTTTTATTTTATTTTATTTTAAATTGATAAAATAATAAAAAGTTAAAAAAAAAAAGAATTATCTGTATATTTTAAAATTCTAATATATTTCATCTTATTTTAAAATTCTAATATATTTCAAAATGATATTGTACGATAATAAAAATTAAAAAAAAATGAATAACCTCTAAATTTTAAAATTCATATACATATATATATATATATATATATATATATATATATATATATTCAAAAAGAATGGAAATGACATTATTCATGCATGTACACATTATCAATTAAATAAAATAAGGCTACAAATAAGATCTCGTACAAAATTATCTTACATAGCATAAGATTGTCACATAGAAGCACGTATGACATAAAACAAGATTAATTCCCTCCCATACATATCCAAAATTACGTCTCAAAATGTATAAAATAGATCCACTAGAGGCTCATTATACACTCCATATAGTTGTTACAAAAGGAACCAATGTTGGCATTGTAGTATAAATAAAAGGATATGGTAGAATTTAAGAGTGAAACCCTTACACAACAGTAAAATGATGAATTATTGATCCACCCCTATGTTATTTAATTTAAATCAAACCAATTATAACATGTAGACCACCATCTTTAGAGAGTTGGCTAGCATCATCATTCAATTCCTTGAAAACTTGTGTAAATGAAATGAAATTAAATGTAGTAGTGACCTCCCTAAGAAATTTTTGATTGGTCTAGGCTAAATATTTTGTACGTGCATAATCATTCATGCGATTAATAACTAGGAAAGAATCACCAAAACTTGTAACTTCCGAATATTTATTTTCTAAGTCCATTTCATGAGAATATTTAAGACATGAAACTTAACCTAGTTGTTTGTACCAGGTATTGACCTTTCTTTTAGTTTGAAGAAATGTGAAATTGAGATGAATAAGATTTCTCCATCATTGCTAAAGACCATGTCTCCTTGATATGCACCATAAAAGAATCCCCAAGAAAAATATTATTTAATAGATAGGGCCTCCACTTGGTGAGGCACATCAAGCTTGCCGATTTTTCTAATACTAGAAAGTAATCCCCCCACATAAGAGATCACTTGAAAAGGAGGGATAAATTTATCCTCAAATAATGTATATTTTCTATCTAACCATAACCCCAACAAATGATACAATTTAGGATGAGAATATTTCCTACATTTTAGTGTAGGAGGAGGTGAATTTGAGTAGCGTTGATGTTGGAAATCGTGTTTTCATTGATGTCAAAGGTAGACATGATTGTGATAGTCATGGATTCCATTGATATCACAAGAATGGGGAGACCGACTGTTGTCAATGATAGGGGGAGACTATGAATGCCTCCATGCGTTGTGTTAATAAGTTTCTACATATTACTTTGTGTGAATAAAGGAAAGAGGAATGAAACAACCCTAAAGAAATCGAGAAATGAGATCTGACAGGGGGAGACTTTGAAAATCGAACTAGACAAAAATAAGAAGCATATAGAATACAAATTGGACCAGACAGAGGAAGAAGAGAGTAGAGATTTTTGGAGCTACAAGAATCGTGTGAAAAAAGTGTAAATGCATTTGTGCAAATAAGAGAAATATGAATGAGAGTAGAAGGAGAATGATTCTAGAAGAATAATTTTTATGACTGCATCGATGAGTAATCACAGTTCGAGAGAATACAAGAAGCCTGGACATGTATTAAGCCTAAAAAAGAAGATATCGGTGGTCTGATTGAAGAATTGACAAAATTGATATATCCCACATTTATGAAAAAAAACAACTACAAATGGTTTATAATGAAAAAAATAAGTAAGAAAGTTGAATGTGAGTGGAAGAGCTATAGAACACTACACAAAGAGTTAACTTTTCTTGTGGAGAACTGTGGATCTACAACATGTTAAATCCTAACCGTTCATCTCCATAGATCAACAATTAAGATCAAAACATTGGGGTCCGATACCCAATGAGAGAGCTTAGATGCCACATTAGTGCCATGTGTTTAGTAAGATGAGTGCCACATCAGAGGGAGTCCATGTCAGTGCTATGCTAGTGCCATAAAAAAAAGATATGTAGATGCCACGTACAATGCCACATGTTAGGACACGTACCGATGCCACATCATCCAATATATAGGTAGAGTATGTCCATGCAAAAGCCACCCCCCATCTGCAACATCATCACAATAGATCTCAAAAACCAACTAAGTATAAAAAATGAATCGGTCAGACGAAGATGTCTCATGGAACATGGAAGAGAAGTATCATGATGTCTCGTGGAGTATGGTGAGATATCGAAATTGACCGAGTGTCAACACATCACAGAGGTAACGAAGTGATGGAGAATAAGAAGTTTGAATGCAAATTTCTTAGACCCGCAGTGAATTACTTAGAAAAGTTTCTAAGTATGGGTGCAAAGTGAGTGTGGTGGAACGCGAAGGTGTATTTTGAAGGCCACAAAAGTTTAAACGCAGATTCCTTAGACCTGTGGACCTGTGGTGAAACTTCAAGAAATTGTCTAAGTATGGGTGAAAAGTGAGCGCGGTGGAACATGAAGGTGTATTATAAAGGCCTCGAAAGTTTGAATGCATATGCTTTAGACCTGGGGACCCGCGGTGAGACTTAGAGAAATTGTCTAAGTATGAGTGCAAAGTGAGTGCGACGAAACACGTAGGTTTATTCTGGGAATCGTAGAAGTATGTATAGAAGAAATAATCAAGCCGAATGATCAAAGGATCAGATTGAATCAGAGTCCTTATCAGATGGTCAACATTGAAGCTATGATGCATGAGATCAATGGTTGAGATTTAATTAAGAAGATGATAGGACAACGATTATGTGTTGTAGTTTCATGGTGTGTAAACAAAATAATGGTCAAGATCAACTCGAGGTCCGGATCAGATTACTATTGAGTGACGAGGTTTATGTTGTGTGTATTGATGGGTAGAGAATTAGATCGATGACTGAGGTTCAATCCGAGATCTGATCAAAAAATGGTTGTAAGATGAAGACCTGATGGTCCCAATATGCTACAAAGATATTAATGGATGAGAATTGATCAGGAACCAGATTTGACGACTGTTGAGTAGTGAGGTCATTTGCGTGTTGTACTAGATAATGAGCAAATCAATGGTTGATATTATATCAAAGACGAATCAAACGATGGTTGAGTATTGAGGTCGTGTTGTATGTTTTGATGGATACAAAATAGATCAACGACCATGATCGATTCAAGGGACTGCATTTGACGACTGTTGAGAATCAAGGTTTATGCTCGGTCCAGTGAGTAGATAATATGCAAATTAGAAGGAATTTTGGACCAATTTCAAAGGGATTTAATGAAGACCAAATTTCAAGGAAGAGCCAAGCAATCTAGAGCCAACCTCATGAGAAATATTCTTTTTTTTGTGGACAAATTGATGGAAGTATAGATTGTATAAATAACTATGCCCAAATCTAGGCCAAGTGTGTGAAGATGTGTGAGAATTGAGCAAAGGATGGGAGAGTTCTGACTTTTGAGTTTGCAGAACCGAAGGAAGAATGTGAAATGTGAGGGAGTGTGTGGATCACGTGAAGAGAAGTTATGGGGCTCTGGGGCCTGAGGATGTAAAATAAATAAAGGAAGATAATGTAATCGTGTAAGGGTGGATGGGAGGTGAAAGGTCAAAGGAACTTATGAAATCAAGAAGATTTTGAACTGAAGGAATGCTGTGTGACAACAAAAACATAGTAGCATTTTTATACAAGTGAGTGCTTGAGGGAAAGAGAACATTTGACATTATTGACAGATTGAGGAGATTGGTGTCTCCAGTAGGTCGGTGCCTACATATTGTTGGGTTGGTGTTTAGTTAAGGGGATTGGTGTCTCCTATAGGTTGGTGCTTGCAAATATTGTAGCTGTAGGTTGGTGCCTATAGGTAGTTCCAAGTTGGTGCTCAACTAAGGGGATTGGTGTCTCCCTTAGTTTGGTGCCTACATGATTTTATAAAATAATTTCTTTGTGGTTTTATACCATTTGGTTTTTCATATTAAATCTCTATGTACTATGGATTGCATGGTTGTGTATTTATCATTAACTGCTATAGTTGGTAAAGTAACACATTGATAAATATTGTAAGAAAAAAAATAGTTTTATACCGATTCACCCCCCTTCTCAATATAAATAAGTGTGCCAAAAATTGGTATCAGATTGGGTTCCTTCAGAACAGTCTAACCATTGTAAGGTGAATCTACGCAACACAAATGGATAAAAATGAAGGCTTATTAAATAATGAATCTCATTTGTTCAATGGAACAAACTATTCATTCTAGAACATAATAATGGAAACATATCTAAAGACACTGGGATATGATGTCTGACAATCAATTGTCATTGGTTACACACCCTAAAAAACTCCACCAATAGATCCAACTGCAAAGGATTCAAGTGAAAATAATTCAATAGCAATGAATTCCATTTTGAGTGGTTTATCTGATTCAAGTAAAGACAAAGTGGGATAATGTACATCATCTAAAGAGATTTGGAAGAAGCTACAAGATATTTACACAAAGGAATATTTCCTAATAGCCATAGAAACAAATTATGTTGATCAAGAATATTAAGACAATCAAAAGTCATATACGAAAAAACCGAAACAAAAGGAAGCAACCCTCAAAACATCAAAGAAGACAAGAATAAAAGAATACAAAACAAGTGACAACTCAGATAGTGAATCAAATGTTGAAGAAGCCAACTTTGCTAGGAAGCCCAAGAGAGGATCAGGAAAATGAAAAGGTAAGCCTCTTTTCAAATGTATTTATTGTGGAGAAGTAGGACACCTTGCAACTAAATTTCCTTATGAAAAAGAAGACTTTAGACTCTCCTACAGACAAAGGAAGAGTCTATATACCAATGAGGACAATAGCTCTTCTGATGATACTTATAGTGAAACATAAGAGGATCTAGAGGCATAACTCATTTGTGCCTTAGAATAAATAGAGAAACTCAAAGAAAATAATAGAAAGATGAAAAAGGAATTGAAAAAATATGAAGATGAGAAGGGTAATGATGGAAGGGAAATTACTTGTGATCAAAATGAAATCACAAAGCTCAAAAAAGAGAATATGTTATTGCAGGAGTAGTTGTCACAAAGCCTTGAAGAAAAATAAAAATTAATTAAGGTGTAGAATGGGGTGTTGATTTATCTCTCTAAAAACCCTTGTTATCGTCTGATACCATGTTGAGATTCCCCTACCCAGTACCCAAAAATTATCTCAAAATAAAATCACTTTATCTACTAAACTTACAACTGGGTAATCAACTAAACATGAAATGAAATAATAAACAAGGAAACCAAAATATCACACACAAGACACCAATATTTTCGGGTATAAACCCATGGAAAAACCCCAGAGGGAAAACCAGTCCTAAGATTCTTTTATTAAGGTCAAATCAAGGTTCTCGTAACAGGGAAAATGACCCACTAAAAGAATATGCACTGCATAAAAATATGTAAATTCCTGTGATGTTGTACGAACATGTAACAACACACTTTTCTAGGTGTACGTGTCTTTCCTTCAGCAAAACTGTGTACATGCACGACTGTCTCCACTAAGACCCATGTACTTATAGAAAATTCTGTACGACAACTTCCGTATGGAACTGCACTTTCCTCTAGCTTTTATCAGCTGAAACCCACATGTGGCTTCCTTTGCTCTCTCTTCTCATTGACCTATATGACCTCTAGATTAAATTACTTCTCCATGTATCCAATATATTGAATCATATTCCTTTTTGATCCAACCCTATTGTATCAACCCTTGGATGAAATCTCTTCACCCAACCAGTGATATATCCTCACTCTTGTGTAAGAAGAAGTCCTTATTTGATTCTACACTCCCCACACTAGAAACGTTAATTCTTTTCTAGGTCCAACCTTGATCTCTCATCAAGGTACCCAATCTCGACATCTCACCAAAGATCCTACCCTTGGGGAATCTCACCAAAGGTCCCCACCTTGGTCTTTCACCAAGGTTCTCTATCAACCTTGATATCTCATCAAAGGTACCTACCTTGGTCTCTCACCAAGGGACTCTATGTCAAATCCCTCAACACAAGTGTATTCCTCCTTCACCCTATCCTTACTTTTATAATAATGAGTTATAATCTATTTCTTATCTATAAAGTGATTGACGATTGAGATTACTTCTCACACTTGCTTAAGATTTAGAAACTTGCTAGTTAATTTTATCACTTTCCTTAAATAACTCAATCGAATAAAAACACTTTTACTTTAATTATTCCTTTAAATAAAGTAATCTCAAGGATATAAGGATTTCAACGACTTCCACATGATAGAAACATGTCAATTTGGAAGTACCACTAGTACATATGAGGAAAATTGCGACGGTTTTTCGTTGATATTGCCACACTTATCCTTCGCAATTTCCACGAAAGATGAGATTTTTTTTCGTCGGAATAATTTCGTCGCTATATCTACGACCCAAGTATGTGCGGAAACATCGACGAAATTATCTCTCCATGTGTCACCACCTTCAATATTGGTTAACCCTATGCATCGTCTCAATTATGACGAACTATCGTCGCAATAACAACGAAGAAATGTGGCAATTATGACGAAACTTCATCGCAATTGGGATGAAAAGTTATGCCAAGCCAATAAATTACGACGCAGCTGCTGAACGTGAGATGAAAGTCCGTCCCAACTTGCGACGAAAATCCGTGGTAATATCAACGAGTGCAATATCTCAAAACCAAATTTACGATGCACATGCTGTATATGCGTGGAAAATTGCGACGAAGTTTCGTCGCTATATCAACGGTTGTGGTAAAATAGTAAAATATTTTCGACGAACTCGTGTCGATATTGCAACGATGACTTTAGGTTTAATTTTTTTTTTTACATGAAATATGGTATACCATATTGTATGCCATATTACAATGTAATATGGTAATGCCATATTACATTGTAATATGGCATTACTAT
>JZKD02S0777904.1:94203-143125 GCA_000966675.3 Picea glauca | reverse complement strand
AAATAAGCTAAATGCAATTTGGACATTTGAAAAAAAATTTACAAGTTAAATGAGTAAATCAATAAAAAATAACATACTAACCTTGCAAGTTCAAAATCCGAGCTATGTAGATCGAGAATTGGATTTTTTCAACCGGTGGGTAACGGAAAAAATAAACAGCTCAAACAAAAGCCAAGAATAGTGTCACAACTATAGCAATTGTGTCACAAAGTCTCTTAAAGTCACGTATATATAGATAAAATAGTCAACTAGCTATTAACACCGACCAATGAGATAGACAAAATTTTCGTCGCTATTTCCACGAAAGTTTGTCGCTATAGCGACGAAAATCCCAACTAGGTTAAATTAAGATTTTCGTCAATATTGCAATGAATGTTCGTGGCAATAGCGATGAAAATCCTGCCCTGTTTAAAAAAAATATGAAACTATTGGAAGCGTGGAAATTTTTTGTGGAATAATCCGCCCATATGTAGTAGTCTACTTGTTCGATGCTACCACTAACATCAACACTCCCTCTTAGTGAGGAATTTACTTCTCCCACCTAGAGTTGGCTCTATCTTCACTACCAGATCCAATACCATTCTTGCTCTCCAATCCACCTGATTGGATGCTCCCTGTGACATAGAAGCTATCCCATGCCATCGCACTCTGAACTATCTTTGAAGACTCCTCTTTGATCATGCTCCTATAAGCCTCCCTATCTTGAGCATCCTTCATGGCCATATTGTACCATGAATCCTTTCTGATAGACTTGGAAGGCTACTACTTCTCACATGAACCTGAAGGTTGAATCCCTCCGAGCTGCTCAACCTTCGAAGCCTCTCACTCCCTGTTCTTTGTCATTGACATTGATCCATGATCCAATATCCCCTTGGATCCTTTTACAAGATCTCGTCCTAGGATAATGGTTCACCTGAGGAATACAAATCAACAAATAGCCAAGCCCTACAAACCTCAAGATCAGTCCTTCAATTTTTGTTGGTTGAATTCTATCGCCCTTTCTTCCCCTTTACTCCTTTCATAGAACCCTTACCTACACACTTTTTTTATCCATCTATGAGTCACTAAATCGAATAGATCTATTATTCTCTGATCTTTATAAGAACATCCTTCTTTACCCATCTGATATCCCCTTGAGTCACTATCCTTTGTGGCTCAAGAAATTAAGAAAAATTTCGTCTTTGCTCCAAAGTAGATGACTCAAGCACATGAGAAAAATTTCATCTCTACTCCTATGTTCTCTCATGTGGATCAGACATCTAGATGGAAGTCCTTCTCCACCTATCTAAGATCTTCTTGTTGACTGCTTGGCCTCCTGTCATTGATCAACAAGACACCCAACAAAATTTCATGCTGAAACTACCTCTATACTATTCTTGTACAACCCTTTACGCGATTATCACCACTACAACCCACATATGTATGTTACTGTCACCACTATGATCCATGTAAACCTACCTACACCTACAAAAACTCTTGTTTTTCCTCAGTATTGTTATTTCCCAGAAATTAGTCCTTTGATTTCTACTTTGTAGTTTATAGATCTGCTAAGATCTCCTACAAATATAACAAATCTATTGCAAAAGATAGTGGATTTGTGCTTAGTCCTTCAAGCACCCAACTTGACACTCCTGATCCCATATGTATACTCATGCAACCCTATATATGAACTCGATCTCTCCTTTGGTCACTCAAATCTCATATATTTGTCATTGTGCATCCTAAGATAGGCTCCCTCTCAGATCAACCTTGCTCTGATACCATGTTGATTTTCCTATAATCAAACCTTGGTATTATTTGATACCATGTTGATTAATATCTCTAACAACCCTTGGTATCGTCTTATACCATGTTGAGATTCCCCTACCCAACACTCGACAATTAGCTCAAAATAAAATCAGTTTATCTACTAAAAGCACAAATGAGTAATCAACTAAACATGCAACATAATAATAACTAAGGATACCAAAATATCACACACAAGACACCAATATTTTTGGGTATAAACCCCTAGAAAAACCATTCCTAAGATTCTTTTATTAAGGTCAAATTAGGGCTCCCGTCATAAGGAAAATGGCCCACTAAGAGAATATACATTGCATACAAGCCTGGAAATTCCCGTGCTACTGTATGACCATGTACCATCATGATTTTCAAGGTGTACACACCTTTCCTTCAACAAAACTGCATTCATACATGACTGTCTCCACTGAGATCCGCATACATATACAAAAAATTCTGTATGGCAACTTCCCTATGGTGCTACGCTTTCCTTTGGCTTCTATTAGCTAAAACCCACTTGCAACTGCCTCTGCTCTCTCTTCTTCTTGACATGTATGAACTCTAGATGAAAGTATTTCTCCACCTATCCAAGATATTGAAACACAATCCTTTGTGATCCAACCCTCTCTGTATCAACCCTTGGACGAAATATCTTCACCTAACTAGTGAGATCTCCTCACTCTTGTGTAAGAAAAAGTCCTTCTTTTCTTCTACACTCCTCACAATAGCAAAATTCCTTTGCTAGGGCCAAACTTGATATCTCATCAAGGTACCTGATATCATAATCTCACCAAAGATCCCACCCTTAGGGAATCTCACTAAAGGTCCCCACATTGGTCTCTCACCAAGGTTCTGTCTCGACCTTGATATCTCATCAATGGTACCTACCTTGGTCTCTCACCAAAGGACTCTCTGTCAACTTACCTAATAGGTAGGCACTTCAAGGTAAAAACAAATCAGGACAATATTAAATACTTCTTGGAACAAATACTATCTTCAAAAGAGAAATAAAAATGGGTGACCAAGATGTTGGGTTATGACTTTGAAATCATCTAAAAAAGGGGAAGAAAATTGTTGTGGAAAATGCACTCTAAATAAAGGATGAATATGTTGAGTAAATTCTTTGTGCTATCTCTATCATCCAACCTAATTGGATAACATAAGCAAGGAATGAATGAAAGAATGAAGAAGAAGTGTGGACTCTCATTCAAAGGTTGTAGCAGGATTCCACTACATCCGATACATTTACATGGAAAAATGATTCACTATGGTACAAATATCACTTATATTTATGTAAGAACTCCCAAATCAAACTAAAGGTACTTTTGGAATTGCACACCTCTTTAGTAGGAGGGCACTCAGGATTTTTGAAAACCTATCACATGGTCAAGAGGGAATATTTTTGGGATGGCCTTAAAAATGATGTTCAAAGGTTTTTGGTAGAATATTTGTTTTTCCAACAAAATAAGTTGGAAACAATTAAGACCCCAAGTCTTTTACAACCATTAGCCATTCCAAGTCAATGTTGGGAGGAGGTTTCCATGGATTTCATCACAGGTTTACCGAAGTCTTAAGGAAAGAGTGTCATCGTTGTGATTGTTGATAGACTTAACAAGTATGCACACTTTTTTTCACTCTCTCATCCTTTCAAAGCTAGTACAATTGCTACTCCATTCATGGAGATAGTTCAAAATCTACATGGAATCCCAAATATTATTGTAAGTGACAAAGATCCCATCTTCACTAGACATTTTTGGACAAAATTATTTTCTTTTTTGGGTAGTCAATTGGCTCATAGCTCATCTTATCATCCTCAATCTAATGGACAAACTGAGATAGTGAAAATTTTTATGGAGGGATACCTTCATTGCTTTGTCTTTGATAAACAAACACAATGGTTCAAGTGGTTACCCTTGGCATAATGGTGGTATAACACTTCCTTTCATACTGCAACAAAAATGACATCATTTATGGTGATTTATGGATATCACCCATTGTCCATCACTTCTTCTCTAAAAGAAAAATATGAGGTTCAAGAAGTGGAATATCACATCAAGCATCAACAACAAGTTCTCCAACTCTTAAAGGACAACATGACCATGGCACATAATCACATGAAACAACAAGCATATTAGCATCGTAGTGAAATAATTTTTGAAGTAGGGGATGGGGTATTTTTAAGACTACAACATACAAAAAGACATCCCTCAAGAAATCTAAGAAGGATAATAAATTATCACCGAAGTACTATGGCCCTTATAAGGTGTTGCAAAATATTGGTATCATGGCATACAAATTAGAGTTTCATGCATCTTCACGAGTACATCCAGTTTTCCATGTTTCATGCTTAAAGAAGCTTATAAGTGAAAAGATCACAATTCAAACTATATTTCTAGAACTTGACGATGAAGGAAAAAACATATTGGATCCTGAAGCTATCACTGACATAAGAATTTTCCAGTTGAGGAATAGATCAATTTCAAAGTTTCTCATTAAGTGGAAGAAACTACCTGCTGAAGATTCCACATGGGAAGATGAGTCTTTTATACAGAAGCATCCAGAACTACTCAAGTGTTGACGACAAAACTTGTCAGAAGGGGAGGGACATGTTAATCCCTAAATCATGGCACATTACCCCTTAATTGGGGAATATTACATTATTATTTTTATTTTATTTATGTTGGCTTGGGTCCATCAGTTGTAATTGTACCTCTTAGTCTCCTATATATATACCAAGGAGACCTTTTCATTTAGAATCATCTTGTATTTGTGAATTCATGTCATGTATAAGGAGGTTTCCCCCTCAAAGAGGCTTATTATCTGTATCTCTCTTTTTCAAGGTGTGGAGTACTTATTCAGAGGTTTTTACGCTATTTTGATATTTGGTTCTTAACATATAAGAATACAAGGAAGGGTCAAAGTGTTTCCAATTCTCTTTAACCATATGTATGAAATCCTCCTCCTATATCCACCCCATATTAAACTTAAAAGGAGTACATGTTCTATGGTCATCATTTTCAATATCAAGAAAGATAGGGAAATGGTTTTAGCAACTTCTTGAGCATATCAAGGACTTGTATCTAGGAACCTTTTGTGATACCATATTATGAACCAAAAATATATGAAATATTTTGTAAACCCCATCTCTTCCAAATCTATTATTGTTACAAGTAGGTCTAATTTTAAGAGGTTCCACATATACTAATCCACCAACTTCAAATCTATTAACAAAAAACTTAGCAAGACAATCCACACTTGCACTATCCCCCTAAACATCTATTTTATTCAAGGTAAAATTGATATCTCTCCCCATGATAAGATTATTTTACTTCAAACATTAAAGATTGAGAAACATATCCCAAAAGTGTTGTTTCTCCTCATAAGACCCATAAACATTAAGAAGTGTGAAGGATAATCCCAAGATTTATCTAAAGATCTCTCTACACAAACCTGAGGAGATAGAATTTTTTATTTATTAAGGAAATGGTGTGGTTCCTCCAGTAATTAGCCCCACATCTAGACCTTTTGAATCAACCAAAAGAGATTCCCAATTCCCAAAAACCTTACTCAACTCAATTATCAAAATATCTCCCTTCCCCATATATTCTTGGATCGAAATAATATCATACTGATTGAGCTCCACTAGCCTTTTCAGGTCCAACTTGTTGGCTTGTCCCATCAACCCTCAAATATTTATTAAGAGAATATTCAAGGAGGAATAGGATAGGGGGCATGGCCTACTATAAGGGCCCCAATTATGAGCTTTGATGGCCTAGTTTAATCTCCTTAATGGAATTTTCCTGAGCCTATTTTGGGGAATATTTCCTTCCCACTTAAGTAGGGCCCAAATATTTCAGAGATTCATATCCCAATCCTATAGAATGGGGAGGATATAGGGACGAGAACCCATTTTTGGGGATGCAATTGGTAATTTTCACCACCCCTAGACTAACAGGAATATGTGTCTTCCATAGGCCACTCTGAATTATGATGAACAAGGAAAGGGGGGTCATAATCCTTTGAAATATCCACAAATTCTAGCGGGAAGATTGAGGAAATAGTTTTTTCTTGTGAATCAAGATGTACCGAGGAATATTTGTTCTTCTCATTATTCTTCCAATCAAATCCTGATAGACCACCAAAAATCCTAGAATTTTTCCCCATACCTTCCTTGATTTTAGAGTTAAACAAAAAGTAAAAACTATAATTTAACTTACAAGACTACATATTTTAGATTAAAAGGGTGGACTATCTCATGTCCATGTCTAGCATCCTTCAAATTAATCTAACCAATTGTGGATGGGGTGTATGCACCAACTGCTGAAAACACCTTCCCACTACTCCAAGGCTAGAAAAAGCATGGACTCAAACCTTCAATATGAGGAATTGAGAGGTTATGGTCTTCCACCTAACGTGTTCCCATCTTCTAATCCAGAATAGTTCTGGAATCAACTACAAGCTTTCCCAAAATCAAAGTGGGATCCAATAAATAAGGATCCCCCGAATTAATTACAGTTCAACCTTCTTCCTCGAAACTTTCTTAATATATTGCTTATCAAAATCTTTAAACACATGACCATGTTCATGACACTGGGTGCAACATAAGGGAATATTAAGATAGTCTAATATATAGGTGTGTCACTTCCTTTCCCAGACCAAATATATATATTCAAAGAGAAATTTACTAAAATTAATCTCCACCATAACCAAAACTACATAACAAGGCACACTCGTAAAAAAACTATCATCGACAATAATAATTTTACCCAACAAATATCCAATAGCTCTAACTACTTTCTTAGACCAAAACTCCATCGATAAGTTTGGTAATTTCAACCAAACTAGAGTGATTCTAATGAATTCATCCTTAGGATTGAACAATGGAGTCCAGACCTTCAAGGATAGTAAGGATCTATCTAGGAACTAGGACCCCTTTAAACTACATTAGCATCCTCCACAAAATGAAAAATAAATACTAACCATCCCCTTGACAAAATATGAAAGGTAGGCCCATATCGCAGGGTAGGATACCAAAACTCATTTACCTATCTCTTGATCTATTCCATTCCAACCCTCCTTCCAAGGAATCTACCAACACTCATTCCAAGGAATCTACCAACAAGATTCTTCCTTGAAAAATCTAAGATCTATCCATGCAAAGGTCCTCTCCAACCATTAGTGGGACTCCACCACCTCTACTTCTCACAACCTTCCGATTTTTCTTAACTGGGCCTAAGACAGAGATTATTTGGAGTCCCACTTGATGGAGACTCGGTCAATTTTCTCCATGATAAAAATTGCACCACTCGACTCAGTTACAGAGTACAAGACCCTAGGAACAGAATCATAGAATTCTAGTGGCCAAGCCTCTACACTAGATCTGTAACCTTCCACCTTCTCCTATTTTGACGAAACCAAGGGCATATGGGTACCATCAATTAAATTAACTTTGTACCACTTTAGAAACCCAACATCCCTTGTGAAGTACTAACAAGATCCATCCTCTGTAAAAACACCTTGAAATGTCAACATTCCTCATCAACCACATTTTTGAAATATTTTGGATGCCACTTCATCCTCCAAAGGATGTTTAATCCTATGAATAAGAGAGGAGTTACTTGGTGACCATAAAAAAATAAATTTTTAGAGAGTGATTACACCTAATAGTCAACTAGTTGATGGAAGGCATCATCCATTCTCCAATCTCTTGATCCACACATAAACCCAAACCACAAATACCTAACTCCAAAACCTGAATCCACCATCCATATCCCTCATGTCGTTAATTGAAACAAAGTAATGTAATGACGAGGAAATTTAGACTTCAAGTCACACAACTTGTTGGAAGTAGTGTTCATTTGATTTTTCACTCCATTATGCTTATGGAATGGATTGGTTTCATAGTGATAACACTGCAGATGGGGAGGGGACAACATAAGGGATTAATTTAGAAAGACCAATTACATGATTTGGGTCACCTTATTGAGGTTAGTTAATAGTTACAGACCTACCTTATGATCAATTTTGGTTCTACGGAATTATTATATGCCATTAATGAATCATTGAAGTATAGAAAATGTGATTCATCCTAAAAATATTAATTACAAGAAGAAGAAAGTATGATCTAATAATGTTTGGCTAACACTGTTACATTCGGTATGAAAGTATTTCAACCAAAGTAAGGGGTTGGATTTTACTTGATGTTTTTATCAACTTTTATCAACTATTTCCATTCGATGGCATTGCATGCTATTTAAGGCCTTGCCCTGCAGAATTCTATAGTAATTTAAAGTATTGCTCAATAATTGTGATATTTTCTTTAGCCTTTGATCTCTTGTCATTGATTTGTTATCAAGTTACATCTTAAAGAATTTAAATTTGCATCGAGCCCTTTATTAGCACATTATATGCCTCCCTCTAAGTCCACCTCAAGTTCACAAAACACTAGCCTAAATTTAGAACATACCAGGTACCCCTTGATGATTTACATGTTGTTTAAAAGGTTGAGTAAGGATATAAAGTTGTTATGTATTGTTGGTTAATGTTCATGCACTACTAACTCTTAAACCCACTGTTCTTGTGTTATAAACCATGCTCATTGGTCAATAGTGTTATCTCATGGTCATTCTACAGTTCCCTTTTGCAAACAAGTTGTATTTTTCACTGATTATTATGCGTTGCAAACTCTCTGTATTAACCCTATAACACAAATTGCACATTGCAGAATCACGCTGCGAACCCTCTATTTTGATTGACCAAAAACTTTCCAATTTTGAAATCTGTCTAAGGCCCAGGTTTTAACCAGTTGTTATATGTTCCCTCTCAGAAATGAAAAATCT
The DNA here is from genome assembly GCA_000966675.3 of Picea glauca. NCBI lineage: Eukaryota > Viridiplantae > Streptophyta > Pinopsida > Pinales > Pinaceae > Picea > Picea glauca. The sequence goes on along the minus strand of JZKD02S0777904.1, from coordinate 134,504 downwards.
TGCCAGTCCTTCATAAAGCCTAGTTCAATTGCGCTACAGACTGGTGCTGCAAACTGGTTGTTAGCGCTGTGAATTGGTTTTTGGTGTTGAAAACCCTCTATTTAAACAGATTTGTCTCTTTTTTCATGTTTTTCAGTTTCACTCATATTTATTTTTTGTCCCTCTTATCATACCCCACTTTCAAAAGACTTAGGAGGCAGCGTAAGGATGAAAAAACTGGAATTGACAAGTTGGAAAAGGAAATTAAAAGAAGAGTTGAAATACTTCAGAGAGTTGTAGCAAAAAGGAATATGGACATGTTGGCCCAGGAAGCCACTAGGAGAAGAAGAGGATAAAGCATTATGTCTGCAACTTTCAATCAATTTTGTTATGATATCTTATATATGCAGTCTTGTAAATATAAGAAATGTTTTGTCCTATGCTGCTATGAATATAATGTTTATACAGGTTATTTTCATTAATCATAAGTTGTAGTAGGTTTATCATATATTTTCAAGGCTTCTTGCATGTTTTCGAAATCAGTTAAGTTGATTTGGCACAAAACAACACCTACAGGAAAGTTCGCATCACCATTGTCAAACGCTGCAAACTCATTTCCTGTAGCAACTTCTTTTAAATATTTTATCATAAATCCAAAATGGTGATGTGGATTCTTATGAAATTTGTTTTTGAGGCACATGATTAGGGAATTGACCTATTGACCAAAAATAAGTCTGACCCATTTTGGAATTTGAAAGATAAAATTAAAACACGAGTGCACTGCAAACTCATTTCATGTAGCCTCTTCTTCTAAAGATTTTATCATAAATTCCAAATGGTGATGTGGGATCTTCTGAAATTTTTTGTGGAGGAGAATGATTATGGAATTTACCCGATGACCAAAAATAATCCTCGGCCATTTGGGCATTTGAAAGATAAAATTAAAACACCAGTGCACTACAAACTAGCAGTGCAAACTTAGACAATTATTGAATATTCACCTTGTTTGGAGGTTACCACATGTCAAGGAGGGTTCAAATGAATTATCAAACATTAGTTATATGCTAAAGGAAACCTACACCTAATATTTATCTCCATTAAAACCTCATGCAGTGAGTTGGAAATAGATTTATTAATGACTTCCAACAACTTCCTAAAATTTAACAGTTTGTTGGATTTTTGTCTCTTTGACTGTTGCCACCTATCTCCAAGGCCTAGAATCCAATCAAAGAGATGGGATGTGACCTCCTAAGGATTTTGAATGCTATTTTATATTTAATTAAGGAGGGATCTCTTGGAGAAGGGGTATTTCATGATCCAAGAGAGGAGAAAGATTGAGGAGCAGTTTAGCTACTTATTTGTAAGCCTGAGGGCTTGTTTGTAATCGACATTTCTTCCCTTAAAGATTCATGAGAGTTTTTTATCATATTGTATTATTTGTTTTCCCATGTATTTTTTATCTTCTTGATTGAATATATTGCAGGTTTTGAGAATCAAAGGTTGCCTTTGATTAATGGATCCCTGAGTGAGCAACAAAGGATTTGTTGTATATGGCCTATTAATCATTGTTTCTCTTCAAGAATTTTTCGATCTATTCTGCATAGATGATCTCTATTTAGTATACTTTCTTCTTTTGTTCACTTTCCTTTCTTATAATGATCACCATATAAACTCTTAACCTGATATTTAGCTTGATTTCCTTCAATCTGCGGAGTGGTTTTGACTCCATGCCCAATGGTAGATCATTGATCTACAATCATACTATTGCTCTCTTTCTTGTTCTTTCTTGTTGATCCACCCATTTAAATTTATTTATTTATTCAAACTCTTATGGGTATTAGGCTTGTTCTTAAAGGAGTCTAAGAACAACTTCTAGTGCTAATATTCTTAGCGTCGTTTCCAGGGACGAAGTTGAAGATCTTCCCTGGGAGAATGACTTTGATTAGATCCATCTTTGGATGGTGAACTGAAGCTGGACATATTTAGACTGCATCATTCACCTGGAGACTACACTCCATGAATAAAGGATCTGTTGGTGACTTCACTAATTCAGGACGACAAAGGCCATGGATGATATCTTGGCATGAAGGTTTGCACCTCTCAATTTTTCAGCAGTCCCTAGTTTTCCAAATGTAGTTCCTCCACCGTCAGAATATATGGATTACCTTCCTACTTTCAAAGAAGAAAAGGGGGAAAATCATGCTCACATCTCATTACATTTCATCAATGCATGGATCAACTAGACATACATCATGAGGATATGTTGCTGAAAATGTTCATGTACTCTTTAAAAGGTGATGCATGAGAATGGTACCTTTCTCTTCCTGCTTCCAGCATATTTTCCTTAAGAGATTTCCATGCTTCATTCAATGAGTATTGTAAAAGGTATTTTGATAAAGAAATTCTTTTTGAACACTGCTTTGAGGAATTTCATTCAGATATCCAACATATAAATTTCTCTAGTAGTGAGGATGGAAGATATTATACTAATGCGGATGTGGATAAGAAATCATTCATGCATGGAACTCTTTCTACTTTTACTTTCCAAGAAGAAGTTTTTCAAGATTTGGTTGGTCATATTATTGATGATTACATGGTTGTAGATGCATTAGATTTTTCCCCTGATGAACTTGCTGTTTTAAATATAGAGGAAGGATATCAAACAGATTATGAAGATTTTTTTTTTCTTCAGAATTAGCTATAGAACTTCATAATAATAGTCATGCATCGGATTCTAGAGAAGGAAGTAAAGGGGGTCATGTTGGACTAATGTCAGTTGTAGAAAATAAGAATGAAGGGAGCTTACAAAACCAAACATTATTACCCTTTTTCCTAGTAAATGTTGATCAACAATCTTCACAAATTGGTGAATCTTTTATTGATATTCCTTAATCAACAATAGAGTATTGATTTCTTGAATGGAAAGAACCTAGTTGATTTTTCCAAGATCTAATGGCTATTTACATGGATTTGAAATGGAGTAGAAAGTCTTATGTCTTCAACATTTTAAAGACAAAATTTAGGAGTTTTAAATATGATCTTCAAGCCTGCTTGCTCCTATATTTTTCCATTCTTATCATTTCATTTGTTCTTTAAGATGGAAGTTTAGTCCAGTTAGTTAACCAATTCCTTGCATGGCTGAGCTGAAAATTTGTATACACTTGATCACAACAGTATATTGGTTGCTAGTAGAAATGTACATAAATAAGCTTGGTGCACGAGCATTTGGTTTGTTTTCAGTTTTGGAAAAGACTCCATTCCCAATGTAATAACAGTTGGTCTTTGTAATATGTTTTAACTTGCAGAATGGTGAACAATTGTTGAAATTAGAATCATATTAAGAAGTCAGATAAGGAACTAAAACTGCAAAGGTTCTTGGAGCCTCACAGGGAGGTATCCATCCCTTGTGGAGAGACATATGTTAGCACATTGGATGCCTCCCTCTAAATCCATCTCAGGTTCAAAAAACACTAGCCTAAATTCAGAACATACCATGTACCCCTTAAAAATTTACATGTTGCTTAAAAGGTTGAGTAAGGATATAAAGTTGTTATGTATTGTTGGCGATACAAACTGTTAATGTTCATGCACTGATAAATATCAAACCCATTGTTCTGTTGTTCTAAAACCTGCTCATTGGTCAGTATTGTTATCTCAGGTTCATCCTACAGTTCCCTTTTGCAAACAAGTTGTATTTCCCTCTGATAATTTGGCATTGCGAACTGTCTGTATTAACCCTGTACCACAAATTGCGCATTGCAGACTGGCGTTGTGAACCCTCTGTTTTGATTGAACAAACCCTTGCCAATTTTGAAATCTATCTAAGGCCTAGGTTTCAACCAGTTTTTATGTGTTCCCTCTCAAGCATGCAAAAACTTGTCAGCCCTTCATAAATCCTAGTTCAATTGCATTGCATACTGGTGTTGCAAACTAGCTATTGGCGCTGCAAACCCTCTATTTACACATAGTTTTCTATTTTTTCTTGTCTGTGGCTTTAATCAGACTGGATTTCTATCCATCTTATACCCTAATTTCAAAATACTCAGGAAGCAACTTAAGGATAAAAAAAACTAGAATTGACAAGTTGAGAAAGGAAATTAAAAGGAGAGTTGCAACCCTTCAGAGAGTTGTAGAAAAAACGAATCCATACATGTTGGTAGAGGAAGCCACTAGGAGAGGAAGAGGATAAATCATTATGTCTGCAACTTTCAATCAATTTTTTTATGATATCTTATATATGCACGCTTGTAAATCTAAGGAATGTTTTGTCCTATGCTACTATGAATATAACGTTTATGCGGGTTATTTTCATTACTCAAAAGTTGTATCAGGTTTATCAGAGGTTTTCAAGGATTCTTTCATGGTTTTGGAATCAATTGAGTTGATTTGGCACAAAAAGACACCTACAAGAAATTTTGCAGCGATGCAAACTCATTTCTTGTAGCAACTTCTTCTAAAGATTTTAACATAAATCCCAAATGGTGATGTGGGTTCTTATGAAATATTTTCTAGAGGAGCATGATTATGGCATTGACTTGATGACCAAAAATAACCCTGACCCATTTTGGCATTTGAAATATAAAATTAAAACACCAGTGCACTGCAAAGTCATTTCTTGTAGCATCTTCTTCTAAAGATTTAATCATAAATCCCAAATGGTGATGTGGGTTCTTATGAAATTGTTTTTGCAGGAGAATGATTCTAGTGTTGAAAGGATGAACAAAAATCAGACTGACTCATTTTGGAATTTGAAAGATAAAATTAAATCACCAGTGCGCTACAAATTGGCGCTGCAAACTCAAACAATTATTGGATATTCACCTTGTTTGGAGGTTGCCACCTGTCAAGGACAGTTCGAATGAATTCTAAGAGATCAGTTAGATGATAAAGGACACATGAACCTAATATTTATCTCCATTAAAACCTCATGCAGCGAGTTGGCAACATATTTATTAATGACTTCCAACAACTTCCTAAAATTTAGCAGTTTGTTGGATTTTCGTCTCTTTGACTGTTTCCACCTATATCCAAGGCCCAAAATCCAATGAAAGAGATAGGATGCGACCTTATAATGATTTCAGATGATATTTTATATTTAATGAAGGAGGGAGCTCTAGGAGAAGGGGTATTTCATGATCCAAGAGAGGAGAAAGCTTCAGGAGCGGTTTAGCTTCTTATTTGTAGGCTAGAGGGCCTGTTTGTAATCGACATTTCTGCCATTAAATATTCATGAGATTTGTTTATCATATTGTCTTATTTTTTTCCCCATTTATTTATTATCTTCTTGAGTGAATATATTTCAAGTTTAGAGGATCAAAGGTTTCCTTTGATTAATGGATCCCTGAGCAAAATAATAAAGCATTAAGACTCAAGTTAATCATTCCTTTGAGGATGATGGCTTGTTACTCATTGTTTCTGTTAAAGCATTTTTCAATCTATTCTGCAGAGATGATATATGTTTAGTATAATTTCTTCTTTTTTTCATTTTCCTTTCTTCTAATTATCATAATATAAGCTCTTAACCTGATATTTATCTTGATTTCCTTCAATCTGCAGAGTGGTTTTGACTCCATGCCCAATGGTAGATCATTGATCTACAGTCAAACTATTTTCCTCTTTCTTTTTCTTTCTCTTTGATCTACCCATTTAAATTGATTTAATTTTTTAACCCTCATGTGTATTAGGCTTGTTCTTAAAGAATTCTACAAACAACTTCTAGTGCTAACACCCTCAACATTCTCATTTATGCATGCACTACTCTCTTTGATAGAAAAATGTTTTCTTTGATAGAACAATGTTTGGTGGAGTTGTATCATTCTTTTCTTTTCTTTGTGTGTTTGTGTGAATCCATTTCTAAATATGGATAGTTGAGGAAGTTCTGGAAGAGGCACGTGGTGGGTATATTCTATTCATATTTGGTGGGTCTATTTTACTCATCTCTTTGCAAAATATGGAAATGGCTACTTCTTGCAGTCCTTCGACGATGTTTCTGCATAGAAAATTAGTGGCCTTCCTATTTTGGAACTAATTCTTACTGGCATATGTGTTTATTCTGGTCTCTTGGTTCAACTTAGGAGGCTCTGCATGGGTCAGAGGGCATAAGAGAGGTGGACAAGGCATACCCAAGAACTCTAAAATATTGAACATAAATGGACTCTCTCAAAGCCATGTGTTAGAGTTCATACCTGGTAAGAATGAAGTCCTTCTCAATCAATGGTTACATGAAAAACCACATATTGCATGTCTTTTAAAGTGAATATAGTGTCAAAGAGAAGCTCTAGACATGCTTTTCACCAGACTGTAGAGTTATTTAAGACTCAAGTTAATCATTCCTGAATTCCAACCTGCCATTCTACTGTCTTTCAAGTCTCGACAAACAACTAATTATGCAGGTTCAAGATATTGGTCGGCTGGAACATAATGAAGAAAAAAAATGCAGAACATTTATCATGTTTATCTATGGAGCTTCTCACATCTCTCTTGCCCAAGCAATATCCCTAGCTAACATTGCCACCCTACCATATGCTTTGTTTGACTTAACTCTATTTGTTTGCATTGACTCGTTAACAAGTTAGAGCTTTCATGTTACCACTTGTTACCTCTTCTTTATAGTGTGGAGTTCACAAATCCTCAGACCCAAGAACCGCATTTAAACACATTCTCAAGCACCTATGATGATAACACATTGTAGTTCTTAAACTCCTTAGGGGAAACACATGATTCAAACCAACCAGTGAATACAAACATTTCATTCCACTGAACCTTATTGGACTTGAAAACCATAATCACAAGGAAATTATTAACTTATTAGGAAACTCACTTTGACAATAACTTCACATTAATTCATTGAATTATTTTCTCAAAATAGTCAAAGAACCCAATTTCTCCTACTGGAACCACAACTACACCTTCAAATAAATGAAGGAGGAAGGGGAAAATTATGAACAATTGTTGTTGTAGTAATTCAACATAAACACACAAAAACATAATACAATATAGAACATAAGAGCATACACAAAATTTACTAATAATAGAAAATAGAGAACTCAACTCTTCTAAAGATTTCTTCAACTAAGAACTAATTGAAACTATTTTACAACTCTATAAACTTAGAACTCTCTAAAAATAGATAACGCTCCAAGAATAGGTGATGGGAGTAATTATACTCTAACACTCCCCCTTAATTACTACCACTAAATTCTTTAGTGTTTACAACAACTAAATTCTGTCTATGAAACTCAAACACATATTTTTCCAATGGGTTCGTAATTCTGTCCAAGTATATTTCTCCCTTTTTTACAAGCTCTCTAAGAAAATGATATCTAGTACCAATATTATTTCTTTTTTGATGAAAAACATGGTTCTTTGACAAAGCTATTGTTGAGATATTTTCACAATGCACTGGAGTTGGTCCTTCTTGTCCATGTAGAAGATCACCCAATACTTTACGTAACCAAACTGCTTGACAAATTGTTGTTATGGCTCTTACATACTTAGCTTTGGCTGATAAAATCGTCAAAATGCGCTACTTCTTGGATGCCCATGAAATCACACCTAAACTAATATGGAATACATATCCTGAAGTACTCCTCCTTTCATCAATAATACCTGCAAAATCATTGTCAATATATTCAATCAATAAATCATTACTAGTGATGGAATATAATATTCCATATCTTGTTGTTCCAACAATATATCTCATAATTCTTTTTCCAACTTGCCAATGTGAATATTTTGGAGACTCCATGAACCTGAAAATCAAAACAACAACATACATAATGTCTTTCCTAGTGGCAGTGTGGTAGATGAGACCGCTAACCAATATCTTGAATAGAGTTGGATCTACATCAGAACCCACATCCTCTTTTCTAATCTTTGTCCCTGTTGCAATTGGATTTGGTGCTGGTTTACAATTCATCATACTAAATCTCTTTAGCACATCCATGGCATACCTTTTCCTAAAATGAAAAAAAATCATGAATCTGATTGAAGAACTTCAATACCAAAAAAACATCTCATTAACCCCAAATCAGTCATTTCAAATTCTTGTTTCATGGTTGCTTTAAACTTGTCTATTGACATATTTCTTGTGAAGACCATATCATCAACATATAAAAAAAACATGCAATATTTGACCTTGTTTATTCACCTTTGTATACAATGTGGGTTCATTGTTGCTTTTGTTGAAATTAGTATTAATCAAATATGAATCAATCTTGCTATACCAAGCTCTAGGATCTTTCTTAATTCCATAGAGAGATTTATTCAATCTATAGAATTTATCTTCATGTCATTTTATCACATATTGTGGTGGTTTCTCCACATATACTTCTTATTCTAAAATACCATTCAAGAATGTTGACTTGACATCCATTTGATAAAATTTCCGCCTGTGTTGAGTTGTTATGTCTATGACAACTCTAACTGTATCTAACCTTGCAACCATTGCAAAGGTCTCAACATAATCTATTCTAGGTTGTGGTGAAAAACCTTTCTCTTTCAATCTCTCGTACTTTTCAACTTCTCATTTCTCATTAAACTTGGTTTTGTAAACTCATTTTACACCAATGCAATCTTTATCTTCTAGTAATTCTACTATATCCCATGTATCATTCTTCTCTATGAAATCAATTTCTTCATCCATTGCTTGGACCCAATTTTCTTCTTCATTTGATTCTTCAAAACACACGGGTTGAAAAAAAAGCAATGCAAAATTTGAATTCACATCTAGATATTCATATATTTCTCTTAAACTTATAGCCTTTCTAGAACTTAGGGAGGAAATTGTAAGATCATATTCATTGCTTGATTTATAAGGGGTAGGCTAGACTATTGGGTTAGATGACTAACATTGAACAAAATTTATTGGAGTCCTTGTTTGAGTATCTCTGATTTGTGATTGGGTTTGCGAACCTTGTCATCCACCTTGTGTAATTTGTGTTAATGTGTGTATAATTTTACAAATGTCCAGGCATCCTGTTATATATATTGTTGAGTCTTGTGGTCATGTCTTGGTCTTTAAAGACCACGTGTCAAGTTCCTAAGGTTAGTGTTATATGACAAATAATTTAGTTCTATCCATTTATGAATTGGGTTTGGTTTAATTGGGCCAGTTTAAGCCCAAAAGAGTACAAAGGAAGTTTTTGACATGGTGGGTGAAGGATAGAACATTAGGGCAAACAAGCCACCAATTTAAAGAAAATCCTAATATCCATGCTTGAAACTAGGTTTTGAAATCCTTCATTCAGATCAATTTTTTGGATATGGAGCTAGTATGGTACGGTCTAATTTCATCAAATGAAAAGGATAACACCATCATAAACATTGCACATAGTCAAAATTAGGTTTCAAAGGAAGACACTGAGAAAAAAAAAGATTTCATGGTGAATTACAAGCACGCTGCAAAATTGCCTGTAGTAGCAGTGTTGCTGCAAAAGTGTATTTTCATCATAAATTTTAAACCGTGTGCTCGTTTTCCATGAAATTTCTAAGGAATATGCATTAGGGTAATATGAAAAAACTCAAGTAAAAATACTTCACAGTTTTTGAGAAATTACCCACCATCACCTACATCCATTTTGGTTTTTTCTCGAAAACCGTGAACTGAGTTTTGCTCAAAGTTTTGTGGAGAATCATTATAATGTTATTAACCAACTAAAAAAACATCAACCCAACCCAGTTCGCCATTTGGGAGAGTAGAGTGAAAGAATACTATTATGCTATGTGTATTGTATTTGGCTGATATTAATCAAATTTTGCCAGGATCAGAGCTACATGATTTTTGATCCAAAGATTCCTGTGATGACATTTTTCAGTCTATGTTTTCTCCATGTGATTTTGTTTCCTTTCTCAGTATTTCTATTTGGATGTGTTGTCTTCTAAATATTTGAATACAATTAAATGCTTCAGAATTCATGGTTTCATGCTCTATTGCATATATTCAAATATTTCGACCTTTCCTTCTAAAGATGCATTAGGATTCATCTTTGATGCCCTATTGTAGTGGAATGTTATCTCCTTCTAGGCCTACACCTAAAAATATGATCTAAGTATCCGATTTATGATATCTACCTTTCCTTTGTCAATCATTGATCATACAACCAACATCTTGGTAGTTTTGATTAGTTTTCAGCTAGTTTAGACTCCATGCCCAATTGTAATTTCCTCTTAACTCTACAACTAATTTCATATACCTTTTATCTACAGAAGATCTAGCCATTCTATTGATTGAAAAACTAGTAAGAAAGAGCCCTCTCTGGATTGGAAGAGGCTAGCTTCCAATATGAAAATACGTTTGTGGTTACCTTTGGGTTTTCCTCCCACAACCAAAGAAAGTTACAGAGTGATAACAATTTGCACCTTTACTTCATCTTTAGCTTGAGTTGTTATTGCTCCAACAAATATTGTCTTGTCTATACTTCCATTCCATGCTTCAGATTCTTTGAATTCAACATCCCTATTTATTATCACCTTCTTTGTCACTAGATTATACAATTTATATGCCTTTGTATGTCTAAGTATGACATTTTGGATGGATATTTTATGTAAAAAGTCATGTTACCTATATTAATAGATTCTATGATGCAGTAAGTGTAATGATCAAATAAATTTGGAATCAAAGTATATGTTCCCCAAAATTTTTGCCAAGTAAATATGATATCTTATTCCAAGAATCCATGAAATATTTGTGATGATGAAGAAGCTCATGAGATTATGGTTCAATGGTATCAATCTTAATTTTTTGAAAGTTTAATAATAAATGCATTTACAAAAGTGTGCCATTTCTTTAATCTTCGTAATTTAAATTTAAAAAATAAGATTTGTGACGATGAAGAAGCTCATGAGGTTATGGTTTAATGGTATTAATCTTAAAATTGGTCAAAGTTTAATAATAAATGCATTTATAAAAGTGTGTCATTTTTTTAATCTTCTTAATTTAAATTTAAAAAATAAAATTGGTAAAAACATTATTTTTTAAAGTAAAAATTTGAATTGAAATGAATTTATTTATAAAATAAAATTGGTAAAAACATTATTTTTTTAGTAAAAATTTGAATTAAAATGAATTTATTTATAAAATAAAATTTATAAAAATATTATTAAAAAAATATAATAAAAATGTGAATGGAAATGAATTTGTAAAAATGTGAATTCAATTGAATTTATTTATGATATTTTTATTGTAAATGATTTGAAAATAAAATTATTAAATTTATTTTAATATTGAGCAATTAAAATATTTTAAAGATGCCCCAAACCATCTTAACTTCAACTATATCAAATATCTAGAAGAACAAATCTCCAAATTTCTTTGTTATTTTAGATTAAGATGAATGTATACTAATTATTTTATTATTATGGTGAGGTTTTTTCATATATTTATTTATTTATTTGAATAATGTTCATTTAAACTTTATTAATAAGCCAAATATAGAAGCTTTAATACCAAAAAAAACTATCCACTCAACTTTTATAAGAAAAATGAAAAATGGATGGGGCACAAGTCAAAACATCACATTCTCTAATCAAGTTATAAGTGCAAAAATTAGGATTGGCTAATGCCAAAACAACTTAAGAAAGTGTAAAATTTGAGCCATAAACGGATTATTTCTTGAGCATAACAACACTAAATAGTGGCCATGATAGCCACAAGAGGAAGTCGATCATGGTTGTTAGGGGGTTTTCCCTAGCCTATAGTAAGAGGATCAACATCAATGGGATCAATTGGGTCCCACTTATCAACGGGGATTTTGGTGGCATGTGCCCCTCCAAAATTGCTAATGTTAGCATAGGAAATGCTTGTGGAAAAGAGGGGATCAAGGGGTCTCATTGCATGTTATCTCTTATCACTTCTAGACTTTCACACCTGCCATGTGATGAGGTTCTCTAAGAGCATGGCCTATTGAGCTAGTAGATCCAAATCTCATTGAGTTGAACAAAGAGAGAGGCCCCAACAACCCAATCAAGTGAGTATTATAGGAGGGGATATGCTAGGTGGGTCTAGAGCACACCCTTCTCATGGTTCATGGGGATTCCTGCCAATGATATAATAACTAATAGAGGTGTTATATATTGAGCCAGACTTGTAGCACACTACTTCAATTTGTACAATCAAGTTATAATGTATTGACACAACATCATAAAAAGAGAAATGGTGAGACACCACATCATAATTATACAAGGAGTGACGTTATTGTGATAGGAAGTCTAAAATAAGCTATTGACATGCAACTTTGACTAAGGATTAAGCCTTCTTAATAAGCGAACAAACCTGAAAGAGAATTTTCAGGGTTTCAATGTAGCCACATTGTGAACACAATGGATTCTACACCCCTAGGTAATTCAATATGTTATCAATGTTGAATTTTCACTATGCTAGGCTCAAGCATGAGGTTTATTTCATTTTAGTCATGTACTTGAACCATAAACAAATGCATCTACACCATTCACAATTGTTGCAATAACCAAGATCATAAGAGGAAATACCATGCACAAGAACACAAGAAATATCCTGGGAAAACCATTCTCAACAAGGGAGAAAAACCCAACAATCCTTTTCTATATTCTCAAGAGAATATCCTCCAACAATGAAACCCCAATGCACACAAAAGGGTGTTCTACTACCTTGAAACTTGTGCCCAAGAGAGGTGCACACTTCAGCCCTAGAAGATGTACTTGCTGAAATTTCCAAATGACAAGTGACTTGTGTGTTTCCTCAATAGGGAAATCACCTTTATTTATACTAGACTGGACATACCAAAAGTGGTGTTTATTGGCACAACAAGGCCGACCTCAATAAATCAGAAAATACTTAATTATTACAATAACCATTAATTATATTTAACATATGGTGGAGCCAACCTTTACCCTTTACATCACAATTAGGGTTGCAGGTAAATCTTATTCTTAGAAAATATAGCAAGGGATCTCACACATCCACTAGTGCTCAACCACTAGGGGCATGTCTACCTATGCTCAACCACAGGGACGTCCTACTCAACAGATCTCTATCTCACTGAGTCCATAGGAGAATCATATGGAGTACCATCTTAATCCTGACTCAACTGAGTCCAAAAGGTAGGAGACCACACGTCATAAAAACTCATTCTAGAGTTTGATGCACACCCATCACATGGGCACCTTCACCCCACACAGGGGTACACATCATTTCATCTCAATCCAGAGAGGAATGACAAACCCAACTCATGAACATCCTCACTCCACACAGGGGCACAAATTGTCTCATCTCAGTCCAAAGAGGAACGACACACCCATCTCATGGGAACACCCAACACATGGGCCCTCTCACAGGTCGACTCACTTAGTCTGTGTCCCGGAGGATGTCTCATGAAGTTGTAATCATCAACACTCCCTCTTAGCTAGAGAGGCATTCTCCACCAGGCCAGTCTCTCACGAAAGTACTCGAACTTCTTCTTGGCAAGTGGTTTGGTGAAGATATCTGCAATCTTCTCATGTGTAGGAAGTTATTGCACTTGTACTTCTTTCCTCTGCACCTTGTCTCTGATATAATGATATTTTATCTCAATGTTTTTTGATCTATCATGAAACACATGATTCTTATATAGCTTTACACAACTCTGGTTATCAAAATGAATAATAGTAGGATCGATCTCATGATCAAATAAATTTGTGAGGAGCTTGTGAAGCCACACTCCTTCGTAGACTGCCACACTCAATGCTATATACTCTGCTTCTGCAGTACTCAATGCGACAGAGATTTTTTTCCTGTTGCACCAGGAAACCATGGCAGACCCCAAGGTAAAACAACAATCAGATTTTCTCTTCCAGTCCACTACGCTCCCTACCCAATATGCATCAACATATCCCTGCAAACTTATGTCTACACTGGAGGCATATCTCATGCCATATCGAATTGTGCCTCGTAGATATATCAATACATGTTTCGCTACTATCCAATGCATTTGTCTCAGATGACTCGTGAACTGACTAAGTACATTCACTACATAGCATACGTCAGGTCTGGTGTTAACCAGATACATCAATGATCCAATCAGCCATTGGTATAAATGTGGATCAATCTTGCCTGAATCAGTAGAAGCGTCATTCATCTTCTTCAAATCCATCACCATTGGTGTAGGCATGGATTTGCAGTCTGTCATACCGAACTTCTTCAATATATCCACTGTATATTTTCCTTGACTCAGGAAAATCTCATCAGTCCTCTGCCATACTACTAGTCCCAAGAAGTAGTGCATCATACCCAACTCCTTCATCTCGAATACAGAAGTCAATGCTTGCTTGCATTCAACAATAAGTCTTTCTGAATCGGTGAGGAATAAGTCATCCACATACAGGACCAATATTAAGCACGCATCACCAACAATATGATAACATAGGTTTGGATCAATAACACTATTGATGTAGCCTAAACTCATCAAGAATCCATCCATCTTCTCCTACCAAACACGAGGTTCTTGCTTTAGTCCATACAGAGAGTTATTTAAACTGCACACATGAGATTTCTCATCGTGCATCATGAATCCGTTTGGCTACTCGATGTAAAATTATTCCTCAATCTCACCATTGAGAAAGGATGTCTTTACATCCATTTGATGTAGTTTCCAACCCATGGATTCAACTAGTGCAATGATAGTACATATGGAAGTGTATCGGGCTACTGGAGAAAATGTCTCCTCATAGTCAATTCCCTCCACCTGTGAGAATCCTCTGGCTACAAAACTTTCTTTGTATTTCTCGACACTTCCATCAACTGCATGCTTGATCTTATATATCCACTTGGAAGTTACTATAGAATTCTCTTCTGGTCTTAGAACAATATCCCACACATCGTTTCTCAAGATGGACTAATACTCTTTTTCCATGGCATCTTGCCATACTTGCTGACCTGTTGCTTCTCCATGATAAGAAGGCTCGGGATCAATGATATGGCTCATGGTTGAAAATTAGCTCGAAAATATCTTTGGTCTCTTGCTCTCTCAAAATGTTCCTTGAGGAGTTGCATGACCTCTACCTCCTGTAGATTTTGTAGAGCCTAGGTAGGAATTTTATGGCCTACTGCAATGTCTCTGGGAATATCAACTGGAGCAATTGGATCAACTGGAATAATGGTTGTCTCCCTCTGAACTGTTGAAAGGGGATAAGGTATTGTCTCTCTCTCAATATCCATCTGATATTTTTTGGATCTTTGAAAGGCTATCTCTTCTTTAAAGATAACATCTCTTCTCACCTCAATTTGTCTCTGGCCAAGGATGTAGATATGATATTCCTTCAAAGATTCACTGTATCCCACAAATGTACCTGAAGGGTCTAGCTTGGACCTCTTCTCTTTGGGTACATGAAATTATATTGGACACCCAAATATCCTGAAGTGTCCAATATTAGGCTTCACTCTGGTGAAGGATTCTTCAGGAGTTATTTTATTAAAAATATGGTGAGGACTTCTATTATGAAAATATATTGCTATCATGCATGCTTCTTCCCACATAATCATAGGTAGACTCTGATCATGTATCAATGTTTTGGTTTCTTCAATGATGGTTCTTTAGCTAGTTGGAAAAGGTGGGTCACCTCGACCGACTCATATCCTGCTCCAAATGAAGCTGACAAGTCTGCCAACAGGTTCAGGATACCCTACAAAAGTACAATGACAAGTGCAAGTAGGGCCATGATCAACATTGGGTGCCACATAAGTTTTAGGTGGGCGAGAAAGTTTGGTTGTACTTGTAGAAATAATGCCTTACTGTACCCTATCAGAAGCTTTGCCCACTCCATTATGGGTCATACACCATCACCAAGGCCATGGGGGTTAATTCTTTTGAGCTCAACATTCCTCCTTTCCTTAGCTTGCACCCAATGTTCAACATGGATCTCCTTCGCCCTTATTTCCCACCATTATTGGACACCTCAGAAGTAGAAAAACAACTGACACCAACAGAGCTCAACCCTGACTGCATACAATAGGCATCCAATGATCATATTGTGGACACACAGATCAAGGGCACTCAACAACAAAGGATCCATATTTATTGAGTCGTCAAAGCAGGGCAACTCCTGCAGCAAGGCAAGTGACTCACCTGGGGCCAAATTCAGCAAAAATTTCCTCATCTGATGGGGAACTCAACGCAATGGACACCATTGATTCGTAAGGAGGGAGGATTGATATAGGTGGGTATCGGAGGCCACCCACCTTTTCCAACCGGCTCAAAACAATTTTCTAGCAATTTTGGTAATTTACTATTTTTAGCAGTTTTTCACTTACGAACCCGTTTTGAGGCCCTAAACGATGTTTTTTGGGAAAAAAGGGGAGAAATATGAGAATTCCTTAGATATTTCCCCCAAAATGAATCTCCTTAATGATACCTTTCCAACGGGATATCTTACACCTGAAATGAAGATCGTATGCAAAAGTTACAACCCCGAGAAGTTGTTGTACTAACTTACCCAAACGGGGCCGACATGAATTTTGGCACTTCATTTCCTAGGGTTAGGTTTTTGGATGTCTAGGGTTTTTGGAATTCCTGTTTATTGTAAAAAGGCCTTTAGAGCTTCATTGTAATCATCTTCTTGTGAAGGAGCACAACCGTCACATCTCTTCTTAGAGATAAGCCACCACCATTCCAACAAGCTTGTTTCCGCTGCATTTTACAGTTTCAGTTTATTTCCTTATTGAATAGAAAACTAGTTTTACTGTATCTCTATTATTTTGTGTTAAGCACCTGTTAATAATCTATAGTCTTTTCATTTTGCTCATAAAATCCAGATCAATTATGTTCTTCCTCCTTCTCAAATAGTTTTGACTCCCTCTGATTCAGGTGACTCCCTCTGAATTTTGAAGGGTAAACATATTCCCTTTGTTGTTAACCTTCCTGGAACAAGAAAACAAATGAAAAGAAACAAGACAATAATATCTCCTAGAGGAGAATAATGAGTACATCTCTAGAATCAAAACAATTTAAGGATTGTTGTCACAACTATAATGCCTACTTGTAATGTAGGAAACTTATAAATGTAGGTTAGAGGAATGATAATTAAAACAATCAAACCTGGAGTCTTCACTTCCAGTGTGTTATTACTCTGAATGCACTGAGATCCCTCTGGATCCACGATTGTAGTAGAGGTTCCTTCCTCCTTCTAGTCTAATGACAATGATACAAATAATATATACAAGTGCATACCTGAGAGCATTGATATGAAGAGGAAGGATTCATCTTTTATTTCTTCATCTCTTTGAAGTATTGGCTTTAAGGAACTTTATTTTCTTGATCCATTAATCCTATCTTCCACCAAGGTTATGTTCATCATATTTTCAGATTCTTCACAAACCCTTGCCAACTAGGCTAGGAAACCTAACGACTAGACTAGGCTAGAAAACTTAGGTTTAGTTGGTCTTATGACTGCAAACAATAAGCCTTGAAAGTCAGAAGAACACTGGTGAGCTGGAAATCTTCTTCAATGGGCTATGGAAACCCTAAATCTGAAATTTCTGCAGAAAATTATGAAACCCTAGAAACCCTAGGGCCAAAAATCCAAAATTCTTGGAATTTCACTTTGAGATTCTCTGGAGGTGCGCTGAAGGAGGTCGTACTCTCCTATTCCAATTTTATCCCCAATGTCTAAGTATAAAGTGATGAAACTTAAAAAGAAGGAGGGTCATATGTAATTTCAGAAAACCCTAGAGGGTCGTACAAAATTGCATAAAGTATGACGACTGGATTTATTGCTTGTGCAATGGGTTCTTCAAGACCTATGCTCTGATACCATGTTGAATTTTCACTATGCTAGGCTCAAGCATGAGGTTTATTTCATTTTATTCATGTACTTGAACCATAAAAAATGCAGCTACACCATTCACAATTGTTGCAATAACCAAGATCACAAGAAGAAATACCATGCACAAGAAAACAAGAAATATCCTTGGAAAACCCTTCTCAACAAGGGAGAAAAACCCAACAATCCTTTTCTATATTATCAAAAGAAGATCCTTCAACCATGAAACCCTAATGCACATAAGAGGGTTCTCTACTACCTTGAAACTTACGTCCAAGAGAGGTGTGCACTTCATCCCTAGAAGATGTACTTGATGAAATTTCCAAATGACAAGTGACTTGTGTGTTTCCTCAATGGGGAAATCACCTTTATTTATACTAGACTGGATAGACCAAAAGTGGTGTCTATTGGCACAATAGAGATGACCTCAATAACTCAGAAAATAATTAATTGATACAATAACCATTAATTATCTTTCACATATGGTGGATCTGACATGTACCCTTTACATCACAATTAGGGTTGCAGGTAAATCTTACTCTTAGAAAATATAGAAAGGGATCTCACACATCCACTAGTGCTCAACCACTAGGGGCATGTGCACTTGTGCTCAACCACAGGGACATCCTACTCAACATATCTCTATCTCATTGATTCCACAGGAGAATCATCTGGAGTACCATCTCAAGCCTGACTCAACTGATTTGACAAGTAAGGAGACCACACGTCATAACAACTTAGTCTAGAGTATGATTCACACCCATTACATGGGCACCTTCACCCCACACAGGGGTACACATTGTTTCATCTCAATACAGAGAGGAACTACACACCCAACTCATGGGCATCCTCACCCCACACATGGGCACACATCGTCTCATCTCAGTCCAGAGAGGAATGACACACCCATCTCATGGGCACACCCAACACATTGGCCCTCTCACAGGTCAACTCACTCAGTCTGTTTCCTAGAGGATGTCTCACGAAGATGTAATCATCAACAATCAATAGGGAGAAAACCCCTTCACCAAGCTCTATAAAAATAAATTCTTTTAGGTTCAATCACAAGATCCCATATAATTATGAGGTGAAATAACTAATTTTTCACTATGAACATAAGTGCCAAATTTTATTAAGCTACTCTTCAAGGAAAGACTTCGAATACAGACACTTGTAGCCCATGGCCAACTTGTAGTGCATGAAAGTTGTGGCCTTTCCCACAGCCAGTCATGCCATGAAATACGAGGAACTAGGAGGCAAGATTGAGATGGAGGTAGTCTAGGATGAGGCCCTAAATGCGATTCACAATAATCTTGTTATTATTACTCAACATGATTTTTTTCTTTATGACAGACCAAAAAATCGACCTTGTGGAATAACTATTAAGAAAATAATTCGTACACAAAATTCCTCTTTATAAAAGTTTCATGACTAAAATCCATGAGCATTTGACTAGAGCATCACATCAACCAAAGTCAACATGGACCACCATAGACTATGCTCACTAAAAGGCAAGTCATTTCTATGAGAAATATCCTTCTAAGCTAAGAAAGGTTTGAGCACCTCCTAGTCCTTCTAAATAATTTGTAGAACAAAGGTGTTGACATTTTTAACCTTAGAGCGGGTTAGCAATATTGTTTAAAAGGAGAAACTTTGTGAAGGTTTTTTTCATGGGGCAACATTTGCCTAATGTGATGTCTTAGAAGTGTAATTTTTAAACTTGTGAAGTAAAGCAATGCATACAAATTCTTAAGAAAAACAAAAATTAATCAATGGCTCATACACACAGTGCACATAGATTTACGTTGGAAACCCTTAACCGAGAGAAAACTAGCCTTCCTTGGTGCAACACCTTTCAACTCTTCATTGTATTAATTTCACCATTCAAAATACAATATATACAATATTTTAGGTATTTTGTAGTTACCAAAACCCTAATCCCTTAATCCGAGATTAATTTAGAAAACCACTAAAAATATTAAAATCTGCTAAAATAGCAAAAAAACCACGTAACCAGGGGGAGCAATCCTTCCCACCCTGGTACCCCCACAGGAAATCACTTAACACACATGACACAAAGGGCGAACAAAGTTGGGATTGTCAGATGCAGTTGTCAAATTTGACATGCCCACACACACACATGCAAAGAATATAACACATACCCAAAAAGAAGGATTTTCCATCCTCCTTGGCCTTCAAAAACTTGAATCACCCACTTAGCACAAAGCAAGGCCTTCAACAACTTGAGTCAGCCACTTATCATAGGGAAATTGAAATTGCACTCCATTATTCATAATCCTTAGGCTACCTAATTCTTAGGGGGTTAAAAAAAGAGTCCAATTCGTTCTATGGAAGCTAGACCATTTGTTCGGATTAAGCCAAAGAAATTTATGTAGAGATTTTTCCAGACAAATATAGGCTTCCTTAGAAGGAACCAAAAAGAAAAATAATATAGGTGAGAAAATACTAACACCTTGGTGCATATATTAAACTTAGTAACCCAGGCAAGGGGTTTGGAAATCCACTTGTTGATTTTCCACTCCACCATTTTGGAAAATCAACTCTGATATATATCGAGGGGATGAAAATAAGATTGAAAAGTTTATCCCAACTAAATCTGGGACCAACTAAGGAAACCTAGACATGTAGGAAACAACCTTTGAATCTATCTAGAGAATTGAGTCATGTCCCATTTGATACTAGAACCTAGGGTAAAACATAAAGTTCCAATCACTCTATAGTAACCTATTGATTTGTTGACCCTTGGTGAGAGTTAAGAAGGAATCATCTATACACTAGCCATTGACAAGTGAACCCACTTATCTTCAAGAAGGGGAAATCATTGAATCTACCCAAGGGAAACCCTATAATTAATTAAATCACCAAGAGGTTTAACGACCACAATATATAGCACACAAAATATGTGAAAACCTTGTTGAATGGATCTAAATACAATAATTCCATCATATTTGAAACAAATTATAGAGATATAAGGTGATGAATTATCAAATATATTTTCAACATTGTGGACGAAGACAATAGCTAAGCCAAGGTATTTTTGCATGGCTAACATTACGGTCCACTCGACTTTGTCATATGCATTTTCAAAGTCAATCTTGAAAAATAAAGCAGCCAATCCAAATGAGTGAACCCATTAGATGCCCCCCCACATAGATTTAACATTGTCTAGAATGAATCATCTTCAAATGAAGCCATTTTTCTCTAGCTTGAGAGTCTTAGGTAGGTTATTCTTTACTCACAATACTATGGATTTGGCTAATCTTCTGGGAGTTGTTTAGTAGGGTAATGGGTCACTAGTTCATGATTATCTCAAGATCCCCAAACTTGGGGATAACTTTGATGAGCCCTTGCTTGATACGTGCACCTAGAAAGCATTGGTGAAGGACCTCCTTATACGCACAGTGGAGGACAAAGTTAACAAAATTTTAGGTTTCCTTATATAATTCACAGTGGAAACCATTTGGGTGAGGGGATTTATCAATTTCCATCATTTATGGGACATAAACTCAAATGGAGTAGTTCTTTATCTTTTCATGAGTCTTATGAGAAAAGTCATGGCTTTTGGGTAAAAGGAGAATTCTCCATACCTTCCCAAATTGGTTGTTGAAAAGGAGAAAATGTTACAAATATTGGAGTTTGTCTCTTCTTATGAGAAGACTCAAAACCTGGCCATCTCTACTTGTGAAAATTGGATAGCATTGAACCTTTTGGAGCTTCTCATTTTCTTTCAATGATGTTGGAAATCCTTGACTTCAACATAGAAGATGAAATATTCTTTATCCTTATATGAAAAGTTCAACATTTCTTTAGATAAGTCACAAAAATGCATTGATTGTTTGAATACATATGGCCTAATATGGACTGGTTTGAGATTTCACTTTCATGTTCTATGTAATCCAATTGATGCATTTGAATAAGCCACTTTTTGGGCCAATGTACATAATATATTTGGATATTACAATCCAGATGATCAGGTACATTATGTCGATAATTGAAGTCTTTTTAGTCCAACTCTTCAGAACACGATTCCTTTTTCTTAGAGGAATAATTAGATATCAAGTAGGTTGTATGAGGGAATTAAACTACTTCAGTAGGGGGTAGACCAAGGGCCTTATTTTTGGCATCCTTTGGTAACCTTTTTCATCCACATTTATCACCTTTTTTCCTATATTTTTAACCTTTCATTAATCCTCTTTTGATCTCTGTCAAGCAGGTATGACAATGAGTGAGTAGCTCCACACTTGTGTATTTCATTAACATGAAACAAAAATAAATACACAAATCAATGACTATTAGTCTTCCCTAAGTGAATCTTCCTATCACTTATGACTCTTCATATTTACAATAATGTTACAATTAAAAAAATCACAAGGATTATGTGTCCAACATTCCCTCCCCCCCCAATCTGAAGGGTTTTTTTTTATTCCAAGCATCATTCTGAACTTTTCAAAATTTTCTCTTCCAAGCACTTTGGTGAAGATGTCCACAATTTGTTTATTTATGGAAAAATGTCTCAAGTAAATAGTCTTGGCCTCTACATGATATCGCATCAGGTGATACTTTGTGTTGATGTGCTTAGTTCTATCATGGAATATAGGATTCTTGGCCAAATTTATTGTAGAAGTATTGTCAACTAGAAGAGGAGTAGAATTCACTTATTTCTCCTACAAATATTTAAGTATTTTATTGAGTCACTGTTATAGAAATATTTGCCTCACCCCATGCAACTTGCTCAGAAGGCCTTTTCCATTTACCTATGCAAACTTGAAGTCCCCTTTTGCGGTTCCCATAGAAAAAATTGTATTTTTCCACATATACTTTCCCTAATAGCTATACAACATGCGTATATGCAGGTTGCACCATTACAGCCCGTGTACATCGGGTTTTGTGCCAAAAATAAAAAAATGGTGTCAAGTTTGCATGTCACGTCATGGGATCCATGATCCTTGACCTTCCATATATTGGAAATGCTCTGAATCAACCCTTCAGTTCCATTTGAAGGCTATAAATGGGCCATATCCAAGCTATGGAGAAGAGGATAAGAATTCAACTTTGAGAGCAAAGTTACTCTAGAGAAATTATTCACTTCATATTGAGTCTGCATCCCTTTTTCCTTTTAAGTGTGAACACATTGTTCAACCCCCAAGCTCTTCTCTATTTGATGGAGAAACTCATTGTCTCTCTTATATGAGCTTGCCTTTGGTGGAGGATTGAAGTGGTGGAGGATCAACTGGAAGGGACTTAGTTTCTCAGTTTTGAACGTGCCGACATAGAAGTTTGTCATTCATACACTTTTGTTTATTACATTTCAATAGAAATACTCTTTTCTCATCCAATTAATGTCTAGAAAATATTTGAATTGATATTCCATGGGCATATTTATTAAGAATATTGATGGATTATGTTATTATATGTGCTAACTTTATATATTATCACCATATTCTTGTGTATCTTGGTTTTTGAGGACAAGTTGTAGGTGTATTTCTTTGAGTCAAGTGCTCAATGGCAGACTTCATCGAACGCTTGGACGAGGTAGGCTCTTTATCTTGTCTTGTTAGCATATTTGTTTATATAACATACTTGAGATTAGAGTTGATTTATGCAGTCATTTCTGTCTGTTGTGGTTTACCCCATGCAATAGAGTGATTTTCCTCGTAACAACCACACAATCTCTTTTGTTGGTTCTGTGTCTGCCATATATTATGCCTCTGTTGTGGAATCTGCTAGAATTGATTGTTTGCATGATCTCCAAGAGAAAACTATTGATCCAAGACTCATGAGATATCCTAAAGTTGGAACTCCATTTTCCTTATCCCCAACAAAGTCTGAATCATAATATTTGATCAGGTTGAATTCATTCACCTTAGAGTACCTAACTCCAAAATCTTGAGTTCCCTTCAAGTATTTTAGAACTGTTTTTGCAATAGACCAATGACCTTCATAAGGATTTTTCATGAACCTGTAAATAATTCCGACAACAAATGAAGCATTTGGTCTAGTGATGGTAAAGTAAATAAGACTGCCCACAAGTTTTTTGTACTTGGTTGCATCCTCAAATTCATTCCCTTCCTTTTATGTGAGCTTCAAATTCTGTTCGATTGGAGTGGAAACATGATTACACTGAGTCATGCCGAGATTTTCCAACAATTCACCAACATATTTATTTTATGAGATGAATATGTAATTTGGATTTTGATTCACTTCAATGCCCAAATAGTAGTGAAGATGTCCCAAATATTTCATATCAAAGCCTTTATTCAACTCTTTCTTTATGGATACAATATAGCCTTCATTGTTCCTTGTTATCAATAGATCATCTACATATGCTACAAGATATACAACAATTTTTCCAACTTTCTTGCAAACAAACTTGCACCATCCAGATTATAGTGCTTGAAATTCAATTTTAGAATTTGCTCAGTTAGCTTTTCATACCAAGCTCATGATGCTTGTTTCAGGCCATATTAGGATTTAATGATCCTGCATACCTTTTTTTCTTATCCCTTCACAAAAAAATATTATGGCTATGACATGAAAACATTCTCTCTCAAGCTTCCATTCAAGAAAGAAACTTTCACATCCATTTGATGAATTTTCCATCCATTTTGTGTTGCCATGGAAAATAGAGTATCGATGGTAGCACATTTTGTTGTGGGGGGAAATAGTCTCCTCATAATCAATACCTTCTTTCTATGAAAATACTTTTGGCACAAGTCTTTCTTTGTATTTTTTGAGTGATTCATTTGATTTTCACTTATTCTTGAATACCCACTTGCAGTTGATTGGTTTAGTTATGAATGGAGGATCCATCAACTTCCACTTCCCATTCTTGATCAGAGAATCATATTCCTTCTACATGGCTTCTTTCCACTCATCATGAGAAGTATATTATTCAAAGGAAGTTGGTTCAAAGTTAGTAGAATCTAAATTCAATAATAGTCATATGAAACATCCATGTCATATACATCACCTCCATATTGTCTTGAGGATCTTTTGGTTCCTCTCTTTCTGACCTCATTAGGATGAAACCTTTCAAGTTTTTTTATGAGCCATTTTGGTGGACCTTTCTGAGATGGTCTAGGTTGCTCAGTTGATTGATATGGTGGTGAATTCTCATCAAGGCTCAAATTTTGGGTCCTCTCAATCACATAATCCAAATGAACTTCAAGTTCTAATGAAGTGGATGAAACTTCTTCATGAGGCGAAGATGATTCTTAAAAAGAAAAGGAAGATTCCATAGATTGAACCAACCTAAGGATCCCCCCTTCAAGATGTGGAATCTCATTATCAAATTCATGATATCTCTTTAAAAAACCAAAATTTTCCAAATGATTAAGCTGCCTCTCAATAGTTTTGTCATTCTTGGAGATTCAAGAAATATTACATCTCTGGAAAGGATGAATTTATTGTTTTTATCATGGTAAAAATGATACCCCTTAGTGATATTTGAGTACCCTAAGAAGATTCACTTCTAACTCATTTCTTCAAGCTTGATTATTTTATCCTTAGGAATCAAGGTATAGAAGGTG
Organism: Picea glauca; assembly: GCA_000966675.3. NCBI lineage: Eukaryota > Viridiplantae > Streptophyta > Pinopsida > Pinales > Pinaceae > Picea > Picea glauca. The sequence goes on along the minus strand of JZKD02S0777904.1, from coordinate 109,206 downwards.
GAACTAAAGACCCTAAGATGCCTTATTTAAGAAATACAACCATACCACATTTCATAAGGAGTCTTGTTTTCAAGAGCATGAGATGGACACATGTTTTTCACATAAGTTGCACATAGAACAACATTATCCCAAAACATCAATTTTACATTCTTGAAAAACATCATGGATTGAACCATATTTAGGAGAGTCATGTTCATTTTTTTTAGCTACACCATTATGTTGAGGATCGTATGGAAATACAGTTTGATGCTTGATCCCATGTTGGTGACAGTAGCTTTCAAGTTACACACACACACACACACACACACACACACACACACACACACACACACACACACACACACACACACACACACATGGAGATTTTTAAAAGTTTCAAAAGCTTGTGATTTTTCTTTTGACAAGTACACCAAAAAAATCTTGGTGTAATCATGAATAAAATTCATGATATATCTATTTCCATTTTCATAAGGAACAATCATAGAGACACATAAATAAGAATGAATCGATTCAAGTTTTCTACATTCTCTGGAAGTAGAATCATGAAATGGTTGTTTTCTATGCGTTCCAAGGATACAAACATCACATTGCTTCAATTTCCTAGGAATGGTAGGGAAACTAGAAACAAAATTCCTTTTAAACAAAAGGAGACTGTCATAATTAATATGACCAAATATAGCATGCCACAAGAGACTAGATGGCATTATACCTTCACCGTGATGAGAGAGGTATACACAATTTTGTGCATTGATAGATGTCCCTTTCAGCTTCAACAGTCTTCCATCTTCCATTCTTGTCATGAAAACCATGTTGTCAGAATCCTTTACTATTTCAACTTTTCCACCGAAGATACGAACATAGTGGCCTTGTTGTCGAATGTTCACAAGGGACCACAAGTTCCTTCGTATCTTAGGAAGATAGAGCACATTATGCAGAAAAAAATATAGGAATCTAGGCAACTTAAGCCTGATGGGGCCCATTCCCGAAGGTTTGAGACTTGATTTATCTACAAAATACACTATGTCATATACATTATCATTGAATTATTTGAAGAAGTCTCTTGGGAATTTCATATGGGCGGTTTCACCTATGTAAAGAAGCTATGCATTTCTCCAAGAAGAAAATGAAGTGTTAAAGAATTTTTTTTTACTCCTATATTTCAATGGGAAACAATGTAATGATCAAGTGCTTTACCTTTCACCTAATCTAAATTTTTACTTTTGTTTGATATCCGATTCAATTTTTCTCTTTGATATTCTAAATAATATGATTTTCTCTTTCTCCCAGCCTGCTTGGCCTCAAATCCATGCCCGTTCTTCTCTGTTTTATGCAAGGATACAAGATTTTCAACCACAGTATTCAAGTTCATATTTATCCTCAAATTATGCATTTCTCCATATAGGACAAAAATTTCTAGTCATTTTCTTCCTTTTGGGATGCCAATTCACCTTGCAGGGATTGGGTTTTCCTTTTTTTATCTCCTAATTGATCTTGTAGGGTTTACATTATTTGTCATTACTCTTCTATCATTCGTTCAGACGCCAATACTCTTTTCTCCACTTAAGAGAAGTGACAATATTTTCCACATGTGTGAAAAATGGAATCATTTGAACATTGAAACATTGACTTGCAACATGACCAGGCTATCTACAATTCCAACACAATGACTTCATAGTGAATTCCACAAAAATACACTCAAGAAGTCCATAATTTGTGCACACTAAAATGTTTGGACAATCATGAGTAAAAGGACCAGGCTTCTTGAAATTCTTGCAAGCATCATTAAACTCATATACCAAGGGACAACTCATTCTCATGAAGTGTTTGATGGAGTGGCACTGGTTCTAGCTGGTGGAGGCTCCCCCATGGGAAACCCAGTCACATTCTTGGAAAATAAATTCATCATCAGTCACCCATTGAATCATAACTAGCTCGTCCTGGCAGTTATCTCAGAGATGAGATCCATCGAGAGGATCCTTGATGAGCACGATCTCTTCTATTGTGATCCTTGACACCATCTCACAATATTCTAATGAGGATGAGGCCACTGCATAATGATGATAAAAGTTGCAAATGACCTTTAAAAAATATGCCCCGCAACTCTTTATGGTGTTCAAATGGTCCATGGACTCCACTACTTTCATGATACTATTGGGTGGTTTATTTGTGGGGAAAGGGTTTCACATGACAGGTAGATATTCAGATAGGGTAGGTCATGATCCATATGGCTTCAAGAAGATGGGTTCAACTAAATAGCTGGGAGATTATACCCAAGTGAACCTTGTGAGCGCCCAAAATCCCAACTAGTGGGGACTCTTAGGGATATTCTTCCACTAAAAACCATAAAATCCAAAGAGCCCAATAGCATGAGCATAAAAATGTGTTCTAAGAATAATAAAAAAGCCTATGAAATGATGAACAAAAAGATAAGAGAACATGAATATGAAGGAGGAGGAAAATCGTGAAGGATTTGCATAGAGAGAGGAGGAGGAAGGGTGTACACTAAAAACCATAAAACCCAAAGAGCCCAATAACATGTGAATAAAAATGTATTCTAAGAGTTATAAAAAAGCATATGAAATGATGAATAGAAAGATAAGAGAATATGAATCTGAACGAGGAGGAAAAACATGAAGGATTTACGTAGAGAGAGAGGAGGAAGGGTTTACACTCATGGAATTTACATAGAGAGAGGGGTCCTCAGTTCATTTTTTGGAATGCTCCGAGAGAGGGAAAAAAATACAACAATCATGCATGCAAGGAGAAAACCCTAACCAAAAAACCCTAACTCTCAAAGAGGTAGACCAAGGCAGGAATGAATCCACCTACAAACTTGGCACATACAATTGATCTGAGAAGGTAAAGGGATTGGAAAGATAATGCACATGACTAAGGAGATGGACTGACATACTAGATAAGGGTGTTTTCTTCATACTTCATGTGATAGGAAAGGAAACACTGAGAGAAATATTTATGGAGTTAACTTTCTCTCTGATACCAGTTTCATGCCATGTATGGTAGTGAATGAATAACTCCACAATTGTGTATTTCATTAACATGAAGCTCAATAAAGATACAAATTGATGATGATTGGTATTATCTAATTGGTGTCTCCTCTTATTACCTACGACTCTTCTTATTTACAATAACGTTACAAGTAACACAATACCAAGGATTATGTGTCCAACAATATCTAAAGCTAGAGCCTAAACATAAGTTATTTTGAATTGCATCTCATATTATTCCTTTGATTTTCTACATAAACATTAGTAAAGTGAGTATTTTTGTTTATCATTGGATTCACAACCTTATATGAGATGTTATAAATCCAACCTTTATATGGAACACCACTACAAGTCTATTTCTATGGATCCTCTATTTTGGAACACCACTAAATGACTATTGTTATGGATCCTCTATTTCATAATGACATTAGAAAACTGTTGCTATGGATCCTCTATTTTTTTATCACAAAGCATCACTAAAAGACTATTTATATGGATCAAAATTAATATAGAATTGATGCTACGAGGTTATTTGATCATTGTTGCAAGACCGTGGGTTCCAAATTCATTCACATAAGAAGAAGTAATTCAAATTAACATGGAAAATGGCATACTTGGAAATGTCTAGCATATGCTATAAAGATGGTATTTTAGTTATAATGAAACATTTATCACAGTCGAAACCAATTTTGATTTCTTTCTATATTCGAGCATGCTAATTATTTTTCCTTAATGCATACTATTTTGAACAACATTCTCAATCACGTTCATAATAATTTCTTTAACTATTTAATTATCTATTTAAAATTATAAAAGGAGGCTCATATTCTATTCAAGGGGAGATAACTTTTGATATTTATGAAAGATGATACACTATTCAAACTCTTAATTTGAGATTTTGTTTCAACATTGGCCTAAATTATATGAGTTATTAAGTTTATTTCATTTAGTTGATCATAGTCACCATAACATTTTTCTCCATAGAGACAAGGTCCACTCTACAAATGAAAAGGTACGATGTATATAGTGAAATTATTTTTTTATATTTATTATCATTAGCAATACTATTTATGATCATCTCACATAAATTAGTTTTGTAACTTAGTTAGTTTTCTCATTTTTTCTATTAATATTTCAAGTTGTGGAATTGATCTAGGTGGATATCGGTGGCCACCCACCTATTCCAATTGGCTCAAAAAAGTTTCTTGGCAATTTACTATTTTTAGCATTTTTTGGGTCCCAAACTTCTAAGGCCATTTTGAGGGCCTAAATGATGATTTTTTATGATAGGGCACCTTAATGATAATTTAAAACTTTGATTGATCCCCCAAAATAAATTTCCTCATTGATACCTTTCCAATGAGCTATTGTGTGCCCCAAACAGAGATCACATGCCAAAGTTATGCCCCCAGCAAGTTGATCAACCAAACTACCCAAAATGGAGTCCAAAAACCTGTTGGCTTTTCATCTTCCAGGGTTAGGGTTTTGGATTTTATTTATGTCAAAAAGGCCTTTGGAGCCTCATTGTAACAATAATATTCTTACGAATGAGCGTAGCCATCACATCTCTTCTCATAGATAAGTTGCCACCATTCTAGCGAGTCTTTCACTCTGTAATTTTATAGTTATGTACATTTCACTCATTAATACAAATTGTGTATTACTGTATATATATCCCTCTTACTATATACATCGGATATACCTATTTTATATTATTTTATATCTTGTAATATCTCGGCATATTTACTTATTATATCTCCACTCTCATTTCATGTTGAAAATAATCTGGATCAATGGTATCAGAGCAGGAAGCTCTTGATCATTTTTCAGTGCATGTCCCCGACAAGGTCTAAGTATAGCAAGTTGGGTCTCGAGCTTGTATCTCTGGAGTAAAATTTCTCTCGCACACCCAAGAAACCCTCCATGGAGAAAGAAAATAAAGACAATAGAGAAAATGATTCTATTAATATGTTGCTTGAGCAAGCTCTCATATGACGGAGGGACGAAATCATGGAGAATTTTTCCCACATCCATTAACGTCTGTCGATAACAGTCAGCATGTCTTCATAAAATGACCAATTTGGAGGCACCTCTCCTTTTAAGGTACAAGTTAATTTTGATATTCCTGTATTTGAAGGTCAAATTGATGCAGATGCCCTAGAAAAATGGTTAAATTTGCTAGAAGGTTATTTCTCTATTCACAATTTTTTCGATAGGGAAAATATAACCTTCACACTCCTTAAGGCTCTCCCCCATGTCAAACATTGGTGGGAAACTTACTATGAGAAAAGTTACACAGATGAGTATGGAATATATGGGGTCGATCCCACTTGGGATTTTTTTGTGGACGTGGTCAAGGAACAATATTACCCTGTTGGTAACTATGACAACTAGTACATGAGATGGACGACACTGTGGTAAGAGAAGGGAAAAATAGTTCTAGAGTTCACAAATACTTTCCATACCTTGTGAACCAACCTGGGTATCAAATACTCTGAGTGACATCTGATTCTGAAATATCGAAGGGCTATGCATAGGTACATCCAAACCAAAATGGATTTACTAGACATCTCATCACTAGGAATTGCCTATCGATATGTTGTCAAAATCGAGAAGAAATTTAGGCACCGGAACAAACGGGAGTTCGGGTCTGCAAATCCACAACAACCAAAGTATGGTAAAGATGACCCTAACAACCAACCTCCAAAAACTAGTCCAAGCCATAGGAAAAGAAGGGTAACAGAAAGATGAAGAAGGAAACTGTAAAGTGGTGTGATTTCCACAAAATCCCTTGGAAAAACACTGATGAATGTCGCTCAAAAAAATCATTGGTGGTCGATATCAAAGAAAAGGAGTTGAACCCTAATTCATAATTTGATTCATAAAATAATGGGAGAAGACATATCATCGACACAGACCCCACTACTATTGTTGCGACAACAACAATTCAACCAGAAGAACCAACAAATCCTGAAGAGGGGGAGTGCCTTTATCATTCAAAGATGTGGGTGAAGGGGAACCCAATGCGTTTGATTATTGATAGAGAAATACATAAGAACCTCATATTAGCAGAGGTCATCAAACAATTGGGATTGTCGACAACACCACACCCACAACCATACGACATCGGGTGGCTTCTCTAGGGACAAGATCTCTGTGTCATCCAACAATGTTGATTGTCATACATCATCCAACCCTTCAAGGATGAGGTATTATGTGATGTTGCCCCAATGGATGTGTTTGATATTCTTTTGGGCCATCCATATATGTGGAAGCACCATGCTATTTATGAGTCTCGACCTTGTAGTGTCATTGTTACTCTAGGGGGTCATCTCTATAGGATACCATAAGTAGTTTCGACTAATTTCCCACCAAAACAATGTCTCAAGGTAATCTCTTATAATGCAAAATCCAACCTCTTCACAATCTGTTCAAAAGGTGAACATAAGGACACTGCAACCACTACAACGTTGGCCCAAGACCTTTCTTTTCAACATAAGCAGATTTCATAAGAGAAAGAAGATATTGTTTCTTCACCTACAATGGTACCTACACACTATCCAGTCAAGCCAAGATACAACAGGTTGGTTGAACAAATTCAACCCCGCCAACAATAGGCTTGTGACAATATTCAACAAGCTAAGCAACATAACTTCTCCAGCAAGGCAAGCAAGTCACCAAGATTCAGATTCAACGAATGCTTTCCCCTCGCCCCTGGGAAATCAATGGAATGGAGACCATTGCTTCCTAAGGATGGAGGATTGATCCAGATGGATATCGATGGCCACCCACCTATTGCAACTGGCTAAAAAACGTTTGTTGGTAATTTACTATTTTTAGCAATTTTTTGGGTCCCAAACTTTCGGGGCCATTTTGAGGTCCCAAACAACGTTTTTTCACGATCAGGCACCTCAACTATGATAAAAAGTTTTTATTGAGCCCAAAAAATGAATATCCTTGTCGATACCTTTCCAACGAGCTACCATGCGCCCCAAACGAAGATCGTATGCCAAAGCTATGCTCTCGAGAAGTTGATACACCAAACTACCCAAAACGGGGTCCACAAAATTGTTGGCTTTTCATCTTCTGAGGTTAGGGTTTTGGATTTTATTTATGTTAAAAAGGCCTTTGGAGCCTCATTTTAACAATAATATTCTTACGAATGATCGTATCCATCACATCTCTTTTCAGATATAAGATACCACAATTCTAACGAGTCTTTCATTCTGTAATTTTGCACTTCTATACATTTCACTCATTAATAGAAACTGTGTATTTTTGCATATATGTGCCTCTTATTATATACATATGGTATATCTCTATTATATTATTGGATATATTTCGATATTTCAGTATATTTCATTATTATAGCTCCACTCTCATTTCGCATCGAAAATAATCCGGATCATAAATTGTAGTATTGGATAATATTTTCAATTAACATTTACTACTAAGATAGAAACTAAGAATTTTGTAGATTGTGTTCAGTCATATTTTCTCTTCCATTTTGCAAGGATTTGACTGTTTTTCAACATATGCATAGTGAGATTTAAGTAAATATTCATTTATTTTGACTTTGATAAAGGCATATAGAAATCAACAACAAACAATCCCCAAATCTTGCACAAATAGTGCATGGCATATCATAAGCTTATAGATCCCTGGTTTGACATATTAAATGTGCAAGTAGGATAAACATCCCTACGGTCAATTGTAAGGAATTTAGTTCAACTCTTACACCTACAAAGGAATTGGATGAGAAGAAAGAAAAGAAGATATGGAGAAAAGAGGAGAAAAATTTAGGATATCATGGCAAGGATGCCATCATATAGTTTGTAGCATATAATTTAGATAAACATGTGGAGAGAAACATGATGGAACAATAAAGAGGGAAAATAAAAAGGACAATTGTGGGGGGCATTTTTGGTTGCACAAGGAAGTGCAAAGTCTCCAAGTTAGGGGTTGATGATGGGTCATTAGATCATAGGATTTCAAGGCCCATCTTATCATTTATGTGATTTATTTTGTGTGCTAAGAGACTAAAACCTACATAAAAATATAAAGGTTATGATAAATATGAGACAATTAGGTTATTCATGCTTGAGTTATATTTTATGTGAGGATTTAGTCTAATTATGAAAATTTGAAAGATATTATGCATTATTGAAACTATGGACTATTGTTGAAGAAAACAGGTTAAATATTTAGCACCTTTGTGGGATAATCTTCATCATTGATGAGCCAACTCTATCTGAGAGAAAAGTGGGATCATGTTTTGTATCAGATATTTGAGGGATTCAAGTTCTTAAACCAACCAAACAACCATGATAATCATTCAATTTTCTATTGGAGGCATTCAAAGTGTTGGAGGGAGGGAATGTGTTCCTTGAAATAAGGCTGCTTAATTTTAAGAATCAAAGAGACAATCATCCTTCAATCAAGGATTGATTGAATATCTAGTTAGAGTTTTCATTATAAGGGTGGGATGAAAAAAGGAAGTAAGATATTATTGGTATCAACAGCTTCCATATATTGCATTCAAATTGTAGAGATAATCTTGCTATAATGATTCCAAGTTTTTGAATAAAGAAGACTATTTTTTCAGAAAGAAACCCCTTTGGTTGTAGTACTTTCAATTTTGCACTAGATTATAGTTCCTTGTAGTTGTGTTATAAGAATTACTTCAATAATTTTTGTTCAGTTTTACAATTTTCCTTCTTGTGTTTTAATTCTATAATTTATTTTCTTGATTAAATCAATTATATGTTTATGATTATGGTGTTTAACATATTGGTTTACATCATTTAGATATGAAATTAATTGCTCTTGGGTTATTATCTATTGATTGAATGATCTTATTTAAATATCTATTTTATCTAAGAGGACAATGATGTTTGCCTCCTTTATCACCTATTTCTTGACTTGAGATTTAAAGGTGCAAATCACCAACCTAGTAGACGGATAAATAGAATATAAGGAATTGTGACATACCCATACTCCAAGATGGGTCACATTACTTCTAAAAATGATGAAATAAAAATTCTAATACCAATTTTAAATGTAGAAACAATCTAAAACATGGCATACAAGTTCATGCATTTGTCTATAACAATTAAAAACATGAATGCAATTAATTGAAAGCATGAAAAACAACAATTAGACATATACAACAACATTCTATCACATGAAACACATATGAAAATGTGTCATTTACCCACATTAGGAAACAATAAATAAGATAAGACTCAAGTGACATGCACAACAATTTATTTCATCATTTAAGATAAATAAACACAACGATTATGAACACTTATCTTAGAAAATATGCAACCCGCTACATAGGAAGAACATTCCAACCAATTGTATACTTGTTGTTCCAGTTCTCAACAACACATCACACCTGATCCTGGGATTTGAATTCACAAGAGATGATGGTTCCTAAGGCTAGTTATTATCCCCTCTCAGCAACCAAATTCCTTGAGCCATTTGAATCCACCAACACCCTTTCCCCTCAACTTGCACAACCCAAGGAATTAGATCCCCTTCTTCACCATTCAGTCCCTCAGGATATCCCCCTTCCCTCTAGGGATCCATCACATGTTGTATAGGAAATATCTTTAGTATGGACACTAGGAACCTATATAAAACTTTCTTTCTCACTTTTACAATTTCTTTCTTAGATATTACTCACAGGTCTATAGCCTATTTCCCCATGAATTTACAGCTCCAACCCATTTTTATGCATGCCCATGATGTTTTACTTCAATATTCAACACACATAAATCTCTTGTTGTCCAAAAATATTCATACAAAACTACTCTCCTTTCTCATACAAATTTTCTTATCCTCCCATGCTTGCTTGACTCTCAATCTTTCCCAAAAGGATTTACTTGAATTTCACACTTCCCTCATGATTTATTGTACTCATCTAATGATCTCAATAAATATGCGAGGTGACTTCACACACCAACCTTCTTACATGCATTTCATAATTGGGGCCTAGAAACACTCCAAAGAAAATACAAGGTTCGTAGAAAATATAATTTGAAAAGATTGTTTGGGTTTAATAGACACAGGTAATCCCCCCACTTTGGACACCCCCTCTCTTGTGGAAACTTATCTCCCATGTCTATGTCCATGTCAATCTACAGTAGGCAATGCATTTTATTTATTATTTGTGAAATACGAAGTTTACATATTACATCGATTTAACTGTGACCATACATCGTATTTACATTATATATCACTAAATTGGGGATTAAAAATGGTATGTTATAGGAACTAAGATTAGGCATCTCATTTGTTTTTGACTTGTGTTTCTCTAGTGAGGAATATTATTTTTAGCAACATTTCAATACCAAACTCCTTAGGTAAGTTTAGATATGCATCACTTGAATATGTTCCTTCAGTACACCTATGTTGTATGATGATGAAGAGGTTGTTGAACCTATGACACATCACCTCATTAACTGTCAAAATCCCTTTGTTGATTTATTCATGTAGCAACCAATCAGTATATCTATAGTTTCATTTTCTTCTCATAGAAGTGGGAGTGAAGGTTAAGAATTAATTGTTTGAGGATGGAAACCAACATAAGATTCTAGAAGAAGCATTAGATTGCATTTACTCCATCAATTCATAATTCAAATTATACTCTTGTAGTTGCATATAATGTATAGTACCTCATATAAAAGCATGATCCTATATTAATAAACTAAAGTTAAGTTGAGGAGTTCAACAATCTTTTTGTAATTCTTTGTCCCGTCACTTGTAATAGTAACTATATTGACAGTACACGAAGAATAGATTTATAGATGTTATCATCGGGTTTTCTTTTGTAGATGAAATTTACTCTTGTATTTGGTTTCTAGTTTGATGTTGTTTCATGTGATCTACATATAAATGACTCTCATACCTATAAAGATTAATATGCATAGATATTGTGCCAAGAAATATATTTTGAAGCATAACCATTACTAGTGAATGTTTACTAAGATGATATTTTATATAGATATTGATCAGGATTATTTTTTTAGAACAAAATGAAGGCATAGATATAACAATGAAATATACAAAGATATTTCGAGATACACACAAATTTTGCAATAAACAAAGATATACAATAATGCACACATTTTTTTATTATGAAAGAATGTACAAAAACTGTAAAATTACAGAGTGAATGACTCGCTAGAATGGGGGCAACTTATCTCTCAGAAGAGATGTGATAGCTTTTATCATTCACAAGAATATGATGTTGTTTAAAATGAGGCTCTAGAGTCCTTTTTAACATAAATAAATTCCAAATCCCTAACCCCAAAATATGAAACGCCAAAAGGTTTGTGGGCCTCGATGGGGGTAGTTGGTGCGTCAACTTCCGAAGGGCGTAGAATTTGCATACGATCTATGTTTGGGGCATTCGAGACCTCATTGGAAAGGTTTAACCGAGAATTACAACATTTTCCAAAGGAAAAGGTTTGTTGTTAGTAACCAAGGCCCCCCAAAAGTCTAAAAAAACGTCGAATAGGGCCTCAAAATGACCCTAAAAGTTTTGGACTTGAAAATTGTAAAAAACTGCCAAAATGGAAAAATTTATTTTGAGATAGTGGAATAGGTAGGTGGTACACCAATATACATATGGATCAATCCTCCCCCCTTAGGAATAAATGGTCCCCATTGTGTCAAGTTCCTATGGGAGATGGGGGAGCTTTTGTTGAATCTAAACCTTGGTGAGTTGCTTACCTTTTTGGAGAAGTTATCATGCTCAGCTTGTTGAAGGATGTCACGAACCTCTTGCTAGAGGGGTTGGATCCATTCAACAAATATAACTGCATGATCTACCAGAGTGTGGGAGTAATCTATCGGTGAATATGCAGTATGAAGAGTATGATGGGTTCTGTTATAAACTTGCTTCACTAGGTAATGTGGAGGCACCCCCATAAGTGAAGCAAGAATGTTTGTGTGCTCTTCTACAATATTCTCAATTTGATTTTGCTTGACAGAAAGGTATTGGTATGAGGTTGCAGTGGTTGCAGTGTCCTTCTGTTCACCTTCTGATCGAATTGTGAAGAGGCTAAACTTTGCAGTATGAGAGATTAATTTGCGAAGGTGTTTTGTTCTACAGTAGTAGGAACTACCTCTGGAATCTTGTAGGGATGCCCCCTAGAGTAACAATGATGATATGGGGTCAAAACTCATAAAAAACATGATGCCTCCACATATATGGTTGGACTAACAGAACATCACATACTTCTAGTGGGGAAACATCACATAGTACCTCATCCTTGAAGGGCTTGATGTCGTATGACAGGAAACACTGTCGGCTGACACGAAGATCTCATCTTTCCCAAAGCCATATGATGTTGTATGGATGGGGGTGTGGTGTTGTCGAAAAATCCAACTTCTTGACGACATCTACTGAGATGAGGTTCTTCTGGCTTCCACTATTTACAATGAAATGCAACATCACCCACATCTATGAATGGAAGAGGTGCTCCCACTTCTCATGATCCTTTGGTTCTTCTTGTTGGATTGTTGTGGTTGCAATAGTAGCAATGGGTTCTTCATCAATTATATGTCTCCTTTTATTAGTGTCTAAATTGGAGTTCAAGTTGGGGCTCAAATCTATTTCTTTGAGCTTGGTCACCAATGATTGTTTCGAGAGACATTCATCGATGTTGTGCCAAGGGATTTTATGGAAGTCACACCACTTCCCAGAGTCCTTCGTCTTTCCGTTACCCTTCTTTTCTTGTGGCTTGGACTGGTTTTCTTGACTGTTCTATGATTTAGGGATTCCTTTACCATAGTTTGGTTGCGTATTTGCAGACTCAAATTCCTGCTTGTTTTGTTGCTTAAATTTCTGCTTGATTTTGACAACATATCTATAAGCAACTCTCAGTGATGAGATGTCCAAAAATTCCATTTTGGTTTGGATGTACCTATGTAGAGCCTCATGGTATTTTAGAACCAGATACCACTCAGAGTCTTTGATACCCAACTTGGTGCGCAAGGTATGGAAGGTATTTGTGAACTATGACACCATTTGTTCTCTCTTTTGATTCAGTGTGGTCCATCTCATGTACTGGTCATCATAGTTTCCCACAGGGTAATATTACTTCTTGATTGCATCCATAAAAAAATCCCAAGTGGGCTCTCCCCCAAATATTCAAGACTTCTCGGTGGAACTTTTCTCCCAGTAAGTTTCGCACCAATGTTTGATATGGGAGAGAGCCTTAAGGAGCACAAAGGTGATCTTTTCTCTGTCAGAAAAATTGTGAATAGAGAAATAACCTTCTAGCAAATTTAACCATTTTTCCAAATCATCCGCATCGATCTGACATTCAAATATGGAAATATCAAAATTAAATTGTACCTTGAATGGAGTAGCATCTCCAAATCCACTGCTTGACGAATATGCACATGTTATTGTAGACAATCTTTGAAGGATTTGGGAAAAATTCTCCAACATCTCGCTCCTCTGTTGCACAAGGGTTTTCGCGAGAAACATCTTGATGGGATCTTCTGCTCCTGTGTCTCTCTTTTCTTCCACCATGGGAGGCCGCTTGGGCTAACAAGAACAATTTTACTCAAGGGAAACTAGTTCGAGACCCAACTCTTTGTATCCTAACCTCATCGGGGACATGCACTAAGAAACGGCAACGAGCAGCCTGCTCTGATACTACTGATCCAAATTATTTTTTTAGAATGAAATGAAGGCAGAGATATAACAATGAAATATACAAAGATATTTCAAGATACATAGAAATGTTGCAATAAACACAAAGATACAGTAATGCACATTTTTTTTTTATTAATGAAAGAATGTACAAAAACTGTAAAATTACAGAGTGAATGACTCACTAGAATGGTGGAAGCTTATCTCTGAGAAGAGATGTGATGGCTACACTCATTTGCAAGAAGATGATGACGATTGCAATCAAGCTCTAGATTCCTTTTTAACATAAAGAAAATCCAAAACCCTAACCTCGGAAGATGAAATGCCAAAAGGTTTATGAGCCCCGATGGGGGTAGTTGGTGCATCAACTTGCCAAGGGCATAACTTTTTCATACGATATTTGTTTGGGTCATTCAATACCTTGTCAGAAAGTTCTATATGAGAATTAGAACTTTTGTTGTATCTCAAGGCATGTCGTTGGGAACCCCTTCCCCCAAAAGTCCAAAGAAATGTCGTTTAGGGCCTCAAAACGACCCTGAAAGTTTGGGACTCAAAAAACTATAAAAAACTGCTTAAATGGAAAACTCTATTTTGAGCCAGTGGAATAGGTGGGTGGCCACCGATATCCATTAGGATTAGATATTCCCCAAAGGAATTCTAATTTAGAAAGTAGAGATTGAAATATTATGGGCTTTTACTTGTTGATGTTGAACATAGTTACTAACTTCATGAGAACCCTCCAAAGTTTTTTATTTTTTAGAGGTCACATTTAGTTGCTACTTTTATCCTTGTTTCAAAAAGTGGTGCTACTGGTAACACCCACTTTTTATTTCTTTCTTTATTTTTTTCCTCGAGGTTATTAAAATCAACCCTTGAATAAAAAATAGGGGCCAAGAGAAACACTTTTTTTTTTCGGAATCAAAATTACATGTTCTTTAAAATTATGACCTTAACACATTGTATCATTGCAACCGAAATATTAAAATAAACCTCGGAATTGAAAAGTGACACTCCCAATAGTACCTTTTTTTTAGAAGTAAAAAATCGTAGCTTCTTTGAAACCTATAACCTTGACAACTGGTACACTTACAACCAAAAATTTTAAAATCAAGCCCTAAATTGAAAAGTGTGCCACAGGTAGCATCCCTTCTTTTTATCGAGCTTAAAATTACATTATTATTAAAACTGTAATCTAAAAATCAAATATTGTCAAAAACAAAATAATAAAAAAAAGAAAAAAAAAACAAAATAGAGAAAAACAAATTAGAAAAAATTAAAAATAGAAAAATAATTTCAAACCAGAATAATAATTTTTTTTTAAAT
>JZKD02S0777904.1:64724-77673 GCA_000966675.3 Picea glauca | reverse complement strand
TACGGTGGTTAAAAGTGGTAGAAATTGCTCATTATTGATTTAACCCCCTCTTAGTAATCCAACAATTAGTATCAAAGTTGGTTCCTTCAAAATATAGTTTAACCACTGAAAGGATATCATGGAATTTAATAAGAATGGAGTACCAATGTTTGATGGTCAGAGTGGTCTAACAAAATAACTATGGATTTCATCTGGGAAGGATTACCTGATCCAGTAAGAGAAAAGGTTGGAAAATGTTCATCAACTAAAGAAATTTGGGATAAGCTACATGATATCTATTTTTATCCCATCATGGATTCAGAATTTTCTAAACAAGATATAGGTACAAAACAGGAAGAAATATGCTCATCATGTCAGATGGATTCAGAAGAAGAAGAGTGTGAAGTGACATAAGACAACATAGATGAGTTCTTTTTCTTTAACTGTGAAAAGCGTGAACATATTGAAATTGAATGCCCTTACTTAAAAATTGAAAATGATGAAATAGAAGACAATACTGAGATTGAAAAGGAAGACCTAATTAGTGCTTTAGATGAACTAAAGAAAGAAAAAGAAGAAAATCAGTCACTCAAGATAGAAAAGGAAAGTGCTCAAAGTTTCAAAAAATCCCAGCAAATCATCGAGAACTGAAGAGCTCGGCTAGAAGAAGCCAGAAATGTTGAAGAAACATATAAAAGTCAGATGGAATATAAGTAGTGTTTGGCAGTCGAAATGCAAGCACTAAGAAAGGAAGAAATATAAGAGAAGCAGTGTTTGGAAACCGAAAGAAAGGAAGTTGAAAAGAGAGAGAAGATATTGACAGATCATCTTAAAGAAAGAACTGATGACTTAAATCAACTTCAATTAGAATTTGATCAAGAAGAGATAAGACTTGAAAAGGAAATTATTTCCTTGAAAATCCATCTTGAAGAAGCAAAGAAGATAGAAGAAGTCATGAAGAGTTGGATGATGAAGAAAGAAGAATAGGTTGAGGAGCTTGAAGAATAAGTTGTCACATTGAGAAGTAAAATCGTCAAGCTCAGCAAGAACGTTAAAAATATAGAAGCATCCACATTAATAGTAAATAATGAAGAGAAGAATTCCAGGGTACTAGAAAAGAAAAATGAAGAAAAGAGTATGAGTTATGTAGAACTAATCAAAGGAAGGAATCATGGCCAACAAGAATTAAAGAAGAATAATAGAGATACATATTCAACAAGATCTACCACATTCAGAAAAGAAAACCATAATGAAGGGATCCACAAAAGAGAAGATCATTATCATCCAAGGTAGGAATTCAGAAGAACTACACCATAAAGAAGATCATTCACTGCCAGGTATGTAAATTTATTTTATGGTTATTGTTTTTATTGTACTAACTTTGGACATAAGGTTTCAGATTGTAGGGCTCGTGGAATAAATGTTCAAGCAAGAAAATGTTATGTGGCCCTGCTATCACATATAGTTGTCAAGGGAAGAAGGTTGTCCAAGTTCAGGGCCTGCACAAGAAACGTCAAAGAGCAGCATTCAGAGCAGTCCATTTCGGGCTTGAAATTCAAGCAACGGGTGAGATCAACTTCAACGACGGACATTCCTGAGAATATCAGATCGGCGGATAGCAAGAATCGGGGGTTCAAAATATTATTAAATTTGTTTGTCAAAGGTCTGAAGTCCCAAAACCCAAAGTGAGCATGAGTCGTCTGATCCGAAGAGACGCATGGCGCCAGATCTGGGCTGCGGAGAAAGTTGTAGCAGGATTTTCCAAGTAAGAATCGCCCAAAGGCTCGAAGTGGCCGAAGTCACGAAGCTCTAGAAGTGCCAGAAGTCCCAAAACACACAAATCCCGAAGGCCCAGAGGAAGTCTCAACTGTCCGACTCAAATGGACATGCGACGCTAGATCTAGAGCTCCAGAGGAAAAGAGAAGGGGAAAAAGCGAGATTTGAGTTTTGATTTTCCCAGAGCTCGAAGACTCAAAGGGATATTAACTGTTGATCCAGGAGCCATGCGTTGCCAAATACTTAGCTCTGGGTAAATGCACATGGAAGAAAATGAGGTTTGAGATTTGATTTTCCCGGAGCCCAGAGACCTGAAGGATATCTCAGCCATCAATTTAAGAGGATACGTGGTAGTTATCAGTATGGACAATGGACATCTGCCACACTCATCCGTCATGACACCTGGAACCTATTCGACAATGACACGTGGCACTCATTCCAGACAGTCATGGGAATATCATTCGCTTCTTTCTTAGTGACACGTGTCAGTTCTCTTTCATGAAACATCAACATGGTGATGTCAGGCCACCACGTCCGATCATCCTCCGGGAGGTATTATTTTTCAATGTCAAAGATAGCGTCCCCCCCCAGGGGAACAATTTGGCGGATTTTAAAGATGGAAGGTGATTAAGCTTGGCGATGGTGCCAAATCTAGCAGGTGCACCTAGATCATAGATAGCGTCTAGATCTATGGCCACAATCCATTGCAGGGGCGCAACATACTCGGGCGATAATTTTCTTGAGCGGTCCCGCAATTGAAACTATGGTATGGAAAATGTGCTACATGGTGAAAGGAGATGAATTGTGGGCTCAAAATAGGTCTGAGTCCAAACCACCTTTGAGTGGCCCCAAAATCATGTGTTTATATGGTGTCCTATCCAAAATCACCACGTGGCCACCCCCTAGGCATTTAATCTCATTGATTTCCCAAGAAAAGGAAGTTAATGAATGTAGAGCCGGTGGTTGAAACCTCGGCTCAATCCATAAATGGAAGGCATGGAAGGCTTAACCATGGGGACTGAACCGTCAACCCATGGTACCCCTGTGGACAGATTTTCCTGCAGGCCCATACCGAGCTGAATTTGTAGAAGGATACATGCACATTCTGATAGAAGACTGCTCAGATGCAAAGATTTGACTGAGAAGGCCAGATCACACTCCTGAGGGTGGTGGGTAGTTCATAGTATAAATAGATAGTTTTAATATTTTGTTAGGGTCGTCAAATGGTTGAGAAAAGATCCTTATTTTGTAATGGTTTTGATGACATAACTATTCTCTGGTTATGTATAATATTTGAGACTTTCAGATGAATATACGTTAGCCTATTTTCATCTCTTTGTAAAAATTATGCTAAAACACTTGGGCATGGAGGATCCAGTCGAGGGTTATTATGCTGTTGTAATGTAGGTTTGATTGCAGCGGCATCGTGACCATTTTCAGTCATCTTCCTTGTGATATTTTCCCCTCTTACACTGAATGGATCGGGCATGGAGGATCTAGTCGAGTTGTTGTAGCTGCATGGTGATGTAGGTTTGATCATTGCGTTATTATGACTGTGTTGTTTGGAAATATTTCATTGTCTGAAACTTGAGCTTAAGAATGATCTTGAGTCTGAGTTTTTCTTCTCCAAGGTGTTTGAAGGCCTGATGCCCATAGCAATCTTGTCCACCTTTCTTACTAAGTCTTCCCTCTGCTCACACTTAAACTCAATTCACTGATTGAAGTTAGTTGTGGCCCTCACTTCCCTATGCATTTCTTGTACAGTTTTGTGTTGAACATCATTCATATATTGAGTTTTGTCCATTTAACTCCACTCATATAAAACCAACATCCACCAAAAACATTGATGGGTACTGTGCTCATCCTTCTGCAATTTGAGGGTGACTATCAGTGCTAACATTCTTGGTGTCATTGTCGGGGAACGAATTGAAGAATTCTCCCTGAGATAGAATGACAACGAGTGTTTGATTCTTAAGGTGCATCAGACATCAGAACCATTGAAGATTGAAATTTGCACCTGGTGACTCCACAATCAAACACTCCACTGGGGAGGATCCTATTGACAGGAAGATGACCATACCGAAGGGGAATACTAGGTATCATATTATGAGCTTTATTCATGAAATCATGTTCTTGTTTATCAACTCATTTCTCTCTTTCCCTTCAAATATAAAAAGGATTATCCTCTGCTTTGTCTATTCATATGATAATAGGCCTTCCTTTATTTATCCATCCTTAGAAGAAGAAAACATGCCCTCTTATTCTATTGAAGATATTGATCTCGTGTCTTCACCTCTGCCTATTCATAAAAGTGAGATATGTGTTGCATCTCCTCTTGAAATTGAGCACCCTTGTAGCCCTAAGGAGGTTGAAAATAATTCACAGTATTCTCAAATCTCGTTACCCTCTGTTATTCCTACTGAGCCTTTCCATCAACTCGTTAATCCTCATGATCAACCCACTGCTTTTCAAATTAAAATCAGAAATAAGTTGTTTAAACCTTTAAGGCTGCCACATGACCTTCATCCTTATCCTCATTATTCCTTTGAGTATCTTCCTCGGTTTTCTAGAGAGGATCATATTACAGCTGAGAGGCATTTGGAGGCCTTTAAGAGCTTTGTCAATCAGTTTGAGATTGTTCATGATGATGTTTCCATGAGGTTGTTCTAAAACTCTTTGTTTGGAGATGTTGTTGTGTGGTTTAAATGTTTGGGAGCCAGTTCTATTGGTTTTTGGATTGAGCTATGAAATGCATTTCTAAAGTGGTGGGGTGAGAAAAAGTCCCTTGATCAGTACTTGGCTGATTTTAATTCCTTGAGGAGAGGGGAAGAGGAAGCCTTGGTTGTCTGCAATAGGAGGTTTTATAGTGTTTATCATAGTATTCCTGTGGAGATCAAACCCACAGAGACTGTTACCATGGCGTAATATGTCATGGCTCAACATTCAGAGCTTGTCCTTCTCCTAAGAGAGAGAAAATATTCATCATTAAGGAACCTATTCGAAGATGCTAAGGAAGTTGAAGAGAACATCAGTGCTAACAAGGGGGTTTGTATGCAAGCATATCTTAAAGAGTTGCATGTGCAGAAGCAAGGAGACTGTCAATACATTTCAGATTCTGAGCAAGAAGACTGTCAGTATGTTTTAGATTCCAAGCAAGAAGACAATGATTATGAATCAGAGTTGGAACAACAAAAAGGAAAAGAGACTGCAGCTACTGATGATCAAGATTTTTTTTTGAAGGAGTAGGGAGGTTTTTTATTTGCAAGCAAAGAGGCATTTATAGAGGAGAATCCTGGTCTTCTAAAGCAACCAGGATTCTATCACATGATTCATGATCCTATGGCTATATACATGGAATCTTATGTTTCAGATTTTGAATATTTCCAAGA
Source organism: Picea glauca (assembly GCA_000966675.3). Classification (NCBI taxonomy): domain Eukaryota; kingdom Viridiplantae; phylum Streptophyta; class Pinopsida; order Pinales; family Pinaceae; genus Picea; species Picea glauca. Next base: position 72,529 of record JZKD02S0777904.1, on the reverse strand, counting down.
GCATACCACAGAGCCTTTTCCTTCATACATTGAGGAAAAACATTGTGTGGAAATCCACCATTTTGAGGATATAGAAGATAAAGAGCAGAGATTTCCCATGGTTGATGTTTATAAGGATTATGATTCTAATCCTTGCGAGAGTCATGAAGAAGAAGAGGGAGAACCAAATGTGCAGTTCATATACTTCCTAGAGCCTACAAATGAGAAACAATCACCTGGGATCAGTCAGCTCGCATCACCCGTTCGCTCACCCGTGCTTTCCAAAGACATTCAGACATGTGTGAGCAGTTGTAAAACAGAGCATGTTTTATGTCACCAGCCGAGTGGATTTTTTCATTTTCTCTATGAACCTATAAGGGAGTACATGGAGTTGCATTTCCTTCATGTCTTGGAGCCACTCAGCTTTATCCTGGCATCAACACTGGGAGGAGAGATGAAAAGCATAATCATTTTGCTATCACAGCTGCATTGTTTTTATTTGATCACTAACAGAGTAAACAAGTTTGCAGCTAGGGAGTTGCTTGAATGGCTATGGTGGAAGTTTGATTTTACCTAGCACTTCATAAAAATCAATTAGTATAGGAATGTACATAAATAAGCTCCTCTTGGATCCCATGCATTTTTCTTTCATTTTTAGGATAGTGTGCTTGTCAGCCTTTACTCCTCAACATGATGTTTTTTGAGCGTGACTCCATAGCCTAATGCATAAGGCGACTGGAACCGCTTATTCTTAGCAGCTCACAGGGAGCATGCCATCCCCTCTGAAGCAAAATGTTATCACATATAGTTGTCAAGGGCAACAGGTTGTCCAAGTTTGTGGCCTGCACAAGAAACGTCAAAGCGCAACATTCAAAGAAATCCATTTCAGGCTCGAAATGCAAGCAACATGCGAGATCAAATTTAGCGGTGGATATTCCTAAGAATATCAGATCGACGGTTCATGGGAATCGGGGGTTCGCAATATTGTTAAAGTTGTTTGTCAAAGGTCCGAAGTCCCAAAACTCGAAGTGAGCATGAGCTGTCCAATCCCAAGAGATGTGTGGTGCTAAATCTGGGCTACGAAGAAAGTCATTGTAGGATTTTCCAAGTAAGAAGCACCCGAAGGCCCGAAGTGGCTGCAGTCCCAAAGCGCCCAAAGTCCTGGAAGTCCTGAAACACTCGAAGCCCGAAGGCCTGGAGTAAGTCTCAGTTGTTCGATTCAAATGGACAAGCGATGCCAGATCTATAGCTCTGGAAGAAAAGCGAAGGGGAAAATGAGAGACTTGAGTTTTGATTTTCCCAGAGCCCGGAGACCCGAAGGGATCTTAGTTGTTGATTCAGGAGCCACATGTCGCCAGATCCTTAGCTCCGGGTAAAAGCACATGGAAGAGGATGAGGTTTGAGATTTGATTTTCCTGGAGACCCAAAGGATATCTCAGTCATTGATTTAAGAGGATACATGGCAGATATCAGTATGGACATCTGGTGCACTCATCGATTGTGACACCTGGCACTTATTCGGCAATGACACATGGCACTCAGTCCAGGCAGTCGTGGGCATATCATTCGCTTCTTTATTAGTGACATGTGTCAGTTCTCTTTCATGACACATCAACATGGTGACGTCAGGCCACCACGTTCGATCATCCTCTGGGAGGTATTATTATTCAACGTCAAAGGTAGCGTCCCCCCCGCAGGGGCACAGCTTGGCAGATTTTAAGGATGGCGGGTGGTTAAGCTTGGTGGTGGCACCAAATCTGGCAGGTGCACCCAGTTTGAAAATAACGTCCAGGTCTATTGCCATGGTCCATTGCAGGGGCGCAACATGCTCGGGCGATAATTTTCTTGAGCATTCCCACAATTGAAACCATGGTATGGCAAATGTGCTACGTGGAAAAAGGAGATGGATTGCAGGCCCAAATGTGGTCTGAGCCCAAGCCACATTTGAGCGGCCCCGCAATCGCGTGTTTATATGTTTTTCTATCCGAGAGTGCCATCTGGTCGTCCCCTGGGCATTTAATCTCATTGATTTCTCAAGAAAAGGAAGTTAATGAAAGTAGAGCCGGTGGTTGAAACCTGGGATCAATCCATAAATGGAAGGCATGGAAGGCCCAGACATGGGGACTGAACTGTCAGCCCGTGGTACCCCTGTGGATAGATTTTCCTGTAGGCCCATGTCAAACTGAATTTGCAGGAGGATACATGCATAGTCTAACATAACACTGCTCAGACACAAATCTTTGACTGAGAAGGCCAGATCACGCTCCTGAGGGTGGTGGGTAGTTCAAAGTATAAATAGATAGTTTTAATATTTTGTTAGGGTCGTCAAGTGGTTGAGTAGAGCTCCCTATTTTGTAATGGTTTTGATGCTAGAACTGTTCTCTGGTTATGTATAAGATTTAAGACTTTCAGATTAATAGAATTCAACCTCTTTTCATCTCTTTGTAAAAAATGTTCTAAAACACTCGGGCATGGAGGATCCAATCGAGGTTTGTTATGTTGTTGTAATGTAGGTTTGATTGCAGTGACATCGTGACCAATTTTAGTAAGCTTCCTTATGATCTTTTTCCCTCTTACACTGAATGGCCCAGACATGGAGGATCCAGTCGAGTTGTTGTAGCTGCATGGTGATGTAGGTTTGATCATTGTGTTGTTTTGACTGTGTCATTTGAACATATTTCAGTGTCTAAAATTTGAGCTTAAGAGTGATCTGCTATCCGGGTTTTTCTTCTCCAAGCTGCTTGAAAGCCTGATGCCCATAATAGTCTTGTCCACCTTTCTTACTAAGTCTTCCCTCTGCTCACACTTAAACTCAATTCACTGACTAAAGTTAGTTGTGGCCCTCACTTCCTTATGCATTTCTTGTCCAGTTCTGTGTCAAACATCTTTCATATATTGAGTTTTGTCCATTGACCTCCACTCATATAAAACCAACATCCACCAAAAACTCTGTTGGGTACTGGGCTCATCCTCCTGCAATCTGAGGGTGACTATCAGTGCTAACAGGTCCCACATGACATTAATTGTTACAAATTCCATAACTATGGACACATAGCTCATGATTGTAGAAGCATGATGGATACTTCTATGAAAGAGAACACTAATATCAAATATAATAAGGTTTTGAAAATGAAATAAGAACAGTTAAAGGAATATCATATACTCTCAGGGTTGGCAATAGTACGAGATGAAGAAAAATCTACAAGGAAAAAGGAACATTTAAGACATAGGAAAGTTTGGAGAAGAAATGAAAAACCAGAAGAACAAGTGAATACAGAAAAGGTCCCAGATATCGCAAGATTTGCAGTAGTGTGACAAAGAAAAGAAGAGAAGGAGAATAAAGAACATGTTCAAGATATTGTACTTTAAGGAATTTTAGTGCAAGATGAATCCATTGACAGAAAGGAAGAAGTCACATTTCAGATAGATGATGAGTCTACATACTAAGAGGAACACTACTCTGCATCAGAGAGAGTATTTTTCTGAGCCATCCGACTTGGAGACTCCTAGCAAATATGAATATTGAACAGGGGGAGGCAATGCATATTAGAGAACCATATTTCAAGCAGTATGAAGTGATAGATTCAGAATTATAGAATGAAGGATTGACCGATTGAGAAATAAGTGTTCCCACAAAGGTGTCGGTTGGAAATTACATAGGAAGAATTTTATGTTTGTTTTCAAGAAGAGATATCTTTAGTACAGGTTGTTATAGACATGCAGAGTTTGGTTTGCAGTGGATACATTTGATATGTGATGTTCAAGTGAATTCTTCAGAATAGTACAGTGACAGATGGGTCAACATTGTGGAAATTTGAGTAGCAGAGTTATGGACAATTTGTGACATATGGATAGATATGGATTTATGATATGCTTAGTAGGTATAGAGAGCATGGGTAAAAAATAATGCATAGTAGTGTAATTTCAATTGGAATAAGTTAATTCAATTGATTAAAGAAAGGAAAGAAATGAAAGGTATACCAGAACAGGGAAAGATAAATTTTTAACATAAACTATATCACCGGAACAAAATCATTTGACAATATGGTCAAGTGAACATGACAAGTAAATGAATAAATAAAATTTTGAATGTTTTTTATATATGTCAGTGAATTACGTGAGGAATCACCAATGGACAATAAACAATACTAGAAGAGAGGAAAGGAAACATTTCAAAGGTAGATATACATCTTGTAGAGAAAGAAAATCATTAGAGAGAGAGAATCAAGAAAGGAAGATCAATAATATGCATATAGGGGGAGACATACTCGTAGGGGGAGTTGTTCTTGTTCCCATGATTGGTTAGATCAGGTACAATATCAGGAGGAGACATATCGACAAGGGGAGTTAATCCTTAGTCAAAGGGTGAGATATAAATAAACTCATGATGATGGATAGATAGAGGTAGTGCAAACAGGGGGAGTATCCCCAAGGACAGTTCAGTAAGGTGGGGCATCCCCAAAGGAGGAGAGATACTCAGATAGATACCCTTTTTCATTGATGTCAAAGGGGGAGAGTGAGACAAATTGATGAGTAGTGATGGTCACAGAGAGATTTTGAGCATGATTTTTTCCATCAATGTTGGATTTTCCATCAATGCCAAAGGGGGTTATTGTTGGGCAATTGGTTTAGATTGATGGACATATGGTTTGGATAGTTGGTTGTCATTGATTTCAACCCTTGGAGAGTGACCATGGATAGTGATTCACCCCTTATATATTTATGTTAACCCTTGGATATTTCAAGTGACGTGGACGAGATCATTGGATAGTTTATTATCATTTGTATGGTTGAGAGTAATGATGAGTTGTGTCAGAGACATTTTAAGGATTCCAGTAGCATATTCTGGTAACAATTTTTAATGAGGAATATGGAATTGAAGTATTGAGTAAATTAAGGTAATACACTCATAGATGGATATTAATTGTCATGTTGTTTCTGGTGATATGTGGAACACCACATAGTTCCTCACGGTTAGGGAGATATGGTATTGCGAAGTTGGAAGCCCCAAAGAGTGGTCAAGACACCCCTAGTTGGTTACAAGTTGGTTAATAAAGGGGTAAAGTTGTTGTAACAAGAAAACCCTATAAGCCCTAAAGTAATGAGGGGAGTTACCTATCACTTATATAAATACCCCTCATGGAGTAATTCATTAGTACATTCACATACACGTATATTGAACATCTATCTAGTAAATTGTTATGGTTTAATGAATGGTTTAGTGATTGCTTTGGTCTAGTAATTTGATAATGGTTTATTTTTAGATTGGAAAGTCTACTAGTGAATTTGAGATTGAATATGATGTATCAAGTTTGAGGCAAAAAAAATTCCGAAGGGTCGAAAGTTTCAGAGTTGTAGAACTTAAAAAACCCTAGTTTCTGAGGCATACGTGGGCTAATAGTAGAAGAGGTAGCGTACATATGCGGGCTGACAGTAGAAGAGGTAGCGCACATACATGGGATATACATGATGAGGTAGTGTACATGTGAAAAAATCATAACAAAACTTGAGTGGATGTTAGTATCATGTCCCTGAAGTTTGAAGCAAGTTCCCAGGTCTTATTTCTATAGGTTTTCATGAGTAAAGGTATGTCATTTATGTATCTATTTGAGGCTTGAATATTGGATGATATGGCACATGCTTAAGGTATGTCTTGGAGGCCCTTGATGGTACATGGTTGAGGTAATATTATTATATGCTCGACACACACTCTTGGTACTTAGTATATGGTTGTTATGGTTCATTGTTAAATGCACATCTTTGTGGTATTGGAATATACTTGCGGCTTGTCATATTGTTATGAGACTACATCTTTGTGATATTGAGGAGCATGCTTGAGGCATATGACTAGAGACATTTCATGGTATATGGGACATGTTGGGTGAGATACATTGATGGTATACTTCTTGGTTTATTGGTAGAAGGTGTATGTCTGTTGTGTTAGTGGTCTACCATTAATATTGATACATTATTGAGATATACACTTGGAATATGGTAGTACATGCACATGAGACATATCTTAGTGGTGATGTTACTTGGTTGAGATACACTCTTGGTATTAATTTTTCAACATATCTTATGGTACATGGTGTAGTAAAAGTTTGATGTTTGATATGGTATATGAGATACATTTCATGGTTGTCACATGGTATGGTATAAGGTACAGGTATTGATGTGCATGGTTGATGTACATGGTTGAATTGCATGGTTGGAACATGGTATGGTATATAGAATAGGTACATGGTTGGTACATGGTTGATGGTACATGTTGATGTATGGTTGATGGTACAGGTTGATATATGGTTGTGGTATAGATTGATGCATGGTATAGGTTGGTACATGGTTGAGGCACATATCTTGTGATGGTATGTTGTGATGTTGCTTCATGCTTGGTGGAGGTATGTGTTTGTTGGACATATAGTTGAAAGGTGTCTTTGGTATAAGATCCATATGAGAGGATCTAGTTGAGTATAAGTGACAATGGAAGTGACAGTGACAATATCAATGATAGTGGTAGTGACAGTGACATTAACAGAGAAAACAAAGAGTCAGAGTTCAGAAAGGTGAAAACTCTAGTTCTCAGAAGATATATGTAGTTTTTAGTATAGAAAGGTCGCGTACATACGCAGGCTATAGTATAGATAGGGTGCATACATATGCGAGCTAGAGCACAGACATGTTGTGTACCTTTTGGTTTTGTTGATACATGAAGGTTACAGGTACATGTTGATCACAGGTTATTGGTACAGGTTGGTTATAGGTTGTTGGCACAGATTGGTATAGGTTTACAATGGTATATCTCAAAGTTACTATGTGGCAGCAATTTCATCATCTATTTGGAATTGAACTTCAGGGTGCCGAGATGGGGCAATGATAGGTGGTTGCAGCCACATTTTGGTTGTAGCCAGAGAACATAGAGGGTTGTATTTGTATCCAGAGAACCAGGGATTTGGATCTTTCTTCAGGTTAGAGCCTAAGAAGTAGGTGTTTGTAGGAACCTTCAAGTTGGAGTCAAAGAACATAGTGGGTTGTAGCCTCCTTTTGGTTGGAGCCAAAGAATCAGGGAGTTGTAGATTCCTTCAGGTGGAGCCTGAGAATAGGGGGTTGGAGCCTCGTTCTAGTTGTAGCTGGAGAATTGGGAATTTGGTGCTTCCTATGAATGAATTCTTGATATATATAAGAAATCATTTTGTGGTTTTCTATCATTTGGGTTTCCACGTAAATATTGTTGTACTGAGTTCTTGATGTAATGTTTATGTGATGTTGCTTATGTTTACATGCTTATGATATATATATATGATTGGATGCATTCATAGATGATACATTGATGATAAAATGATGAATACTATTGGTAAAGATAAAGAATATATACTGTGGTTAAAAGTGGTATAAATTGCTCATTACTGATTCACTCCCCCTATCAATAATCCAACACAATTCAGAGGTACAATACTCCATTTGTACAATGTTCTCTTCCATTTGTTCATGAATTAAATGACATTGTACCCCTATATGTTTGACCTTCCCGTGATGATTCGAATGCTTTGTCATGGCTATACAACTTTGACCGTCACGTTTTAATATTGTTGGTTGACCCTGATTAACCTCAATGTCCTTCATTAATATTCTTAACCAAATCAATTCCTTTGATGCTTGGCATGTTGCTATATATTCTTCTTCTGCATTGGAGAGAGAAAGAGTCGGTTGTTTTTTTCTTGTCCATGAAACAACACCTCCACTAAGGATAAAACAAAATCTTGTAGTTGATCTTTTTCTATCAATGTCCCCTGCCCAATATGCATCACAATAACGTGTAAGATACAAAG
>JZKD02S0777904.1:34098-58735 GCA_000966675.3 Picea glauca | reverse complement strand
TTAGGGTTAGAAGCATATCAATTCAATGTTGTGGTTATTTAAATTTACTAAGTTATTGTAATAATATGAAATGGCGTTGGTACTTTACTGAAATCTCTTGTTAGTACAATATATATAGTATCATGTAACATAGTGTGAAGTTCGCTTTTACCTCGTTTCTTTTATATGATTGTTAAGAAGCATCACCACTTGAATGAATGAATGCTTATCAACTAAATTTCTATTGTACAAATGTTCTTTTTGATTTTCAAGTGCACTTAAATTTGAGAGTTATTTGAAAAAAAAATAAAACCAGAATACTCGTGAGTAATATTTTTTAGTATTAAAATTTGAAATAAAATGAACCTTGAGATATTTATTGTTCACAAAATGATTTGAAATATAATCATAAGAACTTGCAATTTATGTTGGTAGTTAAAATTTAAAGTCTTCAAAGCAATGTGAGAAATGTTTGTGATAATTTTTCTTCATAGCTATAACTTGAACCTTCTAATAAGATGAACAATGTTTTATATATTTACTTTCCCTTAGAGCACACCAGAGACATGCTATAATTAATTAGTCAAAACAATGCATCAATGTTTGAATAGGATTAGTCTTTTAGAATTCCTTAACCTTTTTAAATTGGTGAATTAATGTTGATGAAAGAATCACTGATATCTAGATTAGGTTATGATTTAACAAATTCCGTGGCAGTTTTAATATGATGGATTAATGCTAGGATAAATTGATAAAAGAATATACAATGGTATTGTCAATTGTGGTAAAGATGGGTAGTTTTAATGTGATGGATAACTTGCAGGGTTATTGATTAAATATACCATGGTGTCGTCATTTATGAAAAAGATTTTGTAGTTGTATTTTATGGATATCATATTGAGAAAGGTGATTGATGTTTCTACAAGGTCGATGTGATATAAAGGAAATGTGTTTATTAATTCATGGTGGTGTTATTGTGATCATTACTGTTACTAATAAACATATAAGGTGTATTTCCCTTGATTTAAGAGCAATAGATTTTTCTGAGTTAGCAAACGAGGGTTGTTGTTCATTATTGGGAATATTGTACTTGATTGAGAAACCTTCCGTGTGTTGGGCTTGTTTGTGTCAGGTGGGATATAGACACCTCCATGTAGCCTTAGTAAATATGTTAGTGTGTGTGATTATTTTGTGTAAGGAATCCAGTGCCGTATCAAGAGTCTCGGGCCCTTTAAAGGCAGGGTTTCCACTCTTGCGACACATCTGAGGGGATTACTAGTTTCTGCCTGAGCAGTCAGCCAGGAGCCTATCTGACCTTCTCTCTCCCCAGAGCAGAGAACTAAGATTAAACACCCTACTTTCCTGTGCAGAAATAGTAAATCTACCACTATGGATTCTTCCTTCGGTGTTCGTACTGTGCATAACCCTGTATGTCGTTAAATGTTAACAATTACCTGTTGTGTGCCATATGTCTTCTTATTGTGATTCATGGGTGCGTCTTGTTAGTCGTTGGGTGGTGTCGTAGAGTCCAGTGTGTCTGTTTATTTTTAGACGAGTGCACACACCTTGTACCCTTCTGGTCTTCGGCTTGGGTCAACTGTGAACAATGGTTGGGATATCGACGCGCACTTGACCCGACCTCCCCCACCTGTGCGACTTGTTAAGCTGCTGCTGGATTGATTAAAATTTGGACTAGTTAGATTTTCCCCCATTGAAGGGTGGCTTCGAATCCCTGAGTTGTAGACGGATCAATTCTGGACTGAGGAATACATAGTGTAACCCTGCAGTAACAGTTGTAGCCATGCACCCCTCTTTTGCCTGCACATATCTTTTTACCCGGTTAGTTCGCCTCTCTGTGAACTGCGTGTAGTCACCTTCCTGGAGATGCTATTATCCTTTTGCTCGGACTGTGAATCACTTGCAACACGCACTCCAGTTTCATTAAAACCTGATATAACTTCCACTACTTGATTCCACGACTGACTGGTACAGTGCCCGTGCCATTTAATTCCAGCAACAAACCCTTTGGCCATCGAGTGAATTGGGCTTTGAATGCTAACCACTCGGACAACCTTTAGCTTAAATTCCACTACCAGCATGCATGCACAGCGGGTCGTTATCCCTGGATGATAGCCCTCGGCCCTTACTCCGTATTTTTACACCCTTAAAATTGCTGAAACCGACACAGAGAACTCGCGCCCCGCTTTTCTTTATTCTCATTTTGATTACATATCTCTTATTATACTTTTAGAGCCGGCCTTCATAAATGAAATGTAATGGTGATAGCAACGTGGATTCATGACGTGCTGGCTCCTGATTGCAACACTAGTTGAGATCTCGAAAGGAACAATCACTCACAACTGTGCTATTAGGGTTGACTGTATTTTGATTTGGTAACACGTGGCACTGTGCTTGTTATCTCTCAACAGAATTATTCCTGTCAATGGAATTATATTTTATATAACGTTGAAGCCTAGTATTAACAAGGAATCCCTCGATTTGGCCGACAACTGATCTGCGTACAAGATCCAACTCGTGTCTGCCGGCACCTGCCAGGTATGCCCTCGATCTGTATCTCTATACAGATTGTTTTTTCAGGCATACCCTAACCAATCTAACAAATGTTTATTTTCTTTTTATTATTTATTAAAGAAGAAATTCTTTGATGTAATCATTTAAGGAAGGAGACTGTTATGTTTTGGGTCATTGATGTAGATTATAAAGGTAATGTCATTATGATGCATTTTCTCAAAGAAGTTTCGGTAAAAATTTTAGTGTAACCTTAAAGAAAAAGGCCCTAGCATAAAAATAAAAATTCACACAAAAACCCACTTAAGTAATAGTTGGGTCTTCATAAAATTCTCGGGGTAAATGAAGAGAGTAAGGATTTAAATAAACTAAGGGATTTAAAAAAATTGCAAAGAAGAAATTAATTCCTAACGTGTGAAAGAACACAAGATATTAAATAACAAAAAAAAGGGGGAAAAAATAAATAAATTTGGCACCTACCATCAGAGTTGTTGTCGTAACGAGGAGGTTCGTTACATATGGTATCAGAGCCGGTTCGACCTGTGACTTGGGATTCGCTACGGCTTCCATGACCTGATTTGATTGAGTATACTGTTGCTGATCGAGTTGATTGTGTGCGTGCAGATAATCATGGTTAGAGGACACCGCGGAGGCAGGCGACGGGGTGCTAGGGGAGGAGGCGCGATGCCTCCAGTAGCATCCACGCCTGAGGGGTCTAACCCCCAGGGAGGTGAGCAGGTTCTCGGACAGGAGCAGATAGCAGTTGAAGATGTGGTAGAGATGATGAGGTCCTTTCAGCGCATGTCTGAGGCACTGATCAACCGATTGGACAGAGACGAGGCCGACACCTGCTGAGGTTCCACCGTGCGCACTGATCGTTACAGGTAGCATTCACCGTGAACTTGAGAAGGTAAAATTTCTTGAGTTCTTTGGTGCCCCAGATGGCACCGCCGCCGAGGCATGGTTGGAGAATATGGCAATGTTCTTCGAACTTCGCGATTATACCTCCAACATGAAGGTCTGCATGGCAGTCTTTCAACTGAAGGGGAGCGCTCTTCTATGGTGGAAGACGCTGCTGCCGTAGCTGAACATGGTCGTTGAAGATGTGTCATGGGAACTGTTCGAGGAACGGTTCCGAGAGAGGTACCTTTCAGAGGAATTCATTGAGCATCAGCTCAATGAGTTCAACGCATTATGACAGGGAGGCCATACGGTGCCCGAGTACGAGGCATGTTTTATGGAGCTGCTTTGGTATGCTCCGCACCTTAACACTGAGAAGCTCAAGGTCAACCGGTTTGTGTTTGCACTTAATGGCAGCCTGCGTGCAAAGGTTAGGATTTTGATGCCTCAAACCTTGCATGACGCTGTCCAGAAGGCCCTCATAGCAGAGGAGGAACTTATCAGTGGGGGTCAGACCAGGACCCCAGTGAGACCCGCAGGGTAGGGTTCATTTGGTACATCGCAGCACCAAACACCAGCGAGACATACGCTGGGATATCGTGGCTTCCAGAGGGGATCCACTTTCACTACACCTCGACGACCGCCGCCTCAGCAGCGGACACCTTATAGGGGACCACAGCATCAGCAACAACGTCGCCCACCGCAGCAGCAGTTTAGGCCTGTTCAGCTGAATAGACCTGGATTCCAGGCAAGTGGGCCGTCATCTTCTACTTCAGGTACTAGGACTACTGGGCCAAAGAAGGGGTGTTAGACGTGTGGGGAGCCACACTACCAGTGCGACTGTCCTGTGGAGAGGACCAGAGTGTCCAGATCAGCCGGACCCACTACAGTGGGAGATATGGGCAAGGCCCATCGGATTCATGTAGCGGTGAATAACCACCAGGTAGAGCACCAGTCGACTGTGCTTAAGACGACAGGTACTATCGCTGACCAGACCCTTAGTATTTTGATAGACCCAGGTGCTACTGAGAGTTTCATTTCTAGTGCAACGCTAAAAAGGATTAAGGTAAAGGCAGTCGAACAGGATGAGTTTAGCTTCATGGAGATGGCTTCGGGAGCCAAACAGAAGGTTGGAGGAAAGGTTACGGGCTGTTCCCTTAACCTGGGAGAGTTTGTCACGAGGGTCAACTTGTACGTCATGATCTTAGGATCTTATGACATCGTGATCGATATGGATTAGTTGGAATCGCATGAGGTGATACTCAACTGTAAGATGAAACAGTTGAGCTTGGTTGATGACGAAGGACAGAGATGTGTGATTGTAGGATGGAACCAGGGAGTTTCCCTGCAGTTCATCTCTTCTTTACAGTTACGGAAGATTATGTGCAAGGGGTGCAAACTTTATGCGATCCTCACGCTAAATGAAAAAGCGGTAGCAGAAGGTCTAGAACACCTTCCGGTGGTGAAGGAGTTTGCGGACGTATTTCCAAAGGAGTTGTCAGGGATGCTGCCAGAAAGGGAACTGGAGTTTACCATAGACCTGAAACCGGGGACCGAACTGATAGCAAGAACGCCTTATCGGATGTCGACCCTGGAGTTGCAAGAGCTGAAAATGCAACTGAAGGAGTCTTTGGACCTGGGACTGATACGCCCTAGTGTGTCATCGTGGGGTGCGCCAGTTATTTTCATACGAAAGAAGGATGGATCGTGGAGGCTTTTCATTGACTACCGTCAACTGAACAAGGCTACGATCAAGAATCAGTATCCCTTACCAAGAATTGATGATCTGTTCGATCAAATGAAGGGTGCGACGGTGTTCTCCAAGATCGATTTGCGATCAGGGTATCACCAGTTACGGATCAAGGAGGATGACGTCCCTAAGACCACCTTTAAGATGAGATTTGGATATTACGAGTTTACTATTTTACCATTTGGACTGACAAACGCCCCAGGGGTGTTCATGAGTTTGATGAACGGGGTGTTCCGCGAGTACATGGACAAGTTCGTCCAAGTATTCATTGACGATATCTTGATCTACTCTCGGACGACAGAGGAGCATGATGAGCACTTGCGCTTGGTACTACAGTGTCTACGAGAGCACAAATTGTATAGGAAGTTGTCCAAATGCTCTTTTTATCAATCGAGGATTCACTACTTAGGGCATGTCATCTCCAGCGAAGGCATCACCGTGGATCCAGCAAAGGTTGAGGCTATTATGGAATGGCCTGCACCGACAAATGTCACAGAAGTGCGTAGTTTTATGGGTTTAGTAGGATACTATCGACGGTTTGTCGAGGGATTTTCGAAGATAGCAAATCCGATCACGAAATTGCAGAAGAAAAACAAGAAGTTTGTCTGGACGGAGAAATGCGCGAAAGCATTTCGGAGGCTTAAAGATTTGTTGACAACAACGCCGATACTAAAGGTCCCTGACATGGACGCAAACTTCTTGGTATGCACTGACACATCCAAGGAAGGTTTAGGCGGAGTCTTGATGCAAGACGGACGAGTGATTGCTTACATTTCGAGGAAGCTGAGAAGGCATGAGGAGAACTACGTGACGCACAATTTGGAGTTATTAGCCATCCTTTATGCCTTGAAGGTTTGGAGACACTACCTTGTTGGACGCAAATTTGAATTAAGGACTAATCATTGTGGGCTGCAACACATTTTCATGCAAAGCGACCTGAACGCGTGACAACGACGTTGGTTGGAATTGCTTAGTGAGTATGACTTCGAGATTACTTACATAAAGGGAACAGTGAACCGAGTGGCTGATGCTTTGAGTCGAAGACCACACATCTTTTTGGTGTTGCCTCTTAAGACGAATCTACGTGAGAAGATTCTCAGTTTACAGCGTGACGATGTCTAGTACAAAGAAGTCGAGGATTTTATCGGACAAAACACAATGATGGTACCATGATATGAGGGATTTTCTTTTGATATCCATGGGTTATTGAGGTTTAGAGGTCGGATTTACATACTGCCAAACGACGAGTTGAGGATGTTGATCCTGAGTGAGGCTCATAGAGCAGTTTACATGGCTCACCCAGGAGTCACGAAGATGAGGGCAGACCTTAAACCCTTATTCTTCTGGAGGGGAATGAAGGCCGACATAGTCAACTATGTGGCTATATTTCTAGAGTGTCAGCAGGTAAAGGCTGAACATAGACACCCGACAGGATTAATTCAACCACATGCCATCCCGGAATCGAAATGAGAAGTTATTTCAATGGATTTTATTGTTGGATTGCCACTGATAGCAAGGAGACACGACTCAATTTTTGCAGTAGTAGACACTCTGACGAAGAGTGCTCACTTTATTCCTGTGCGTACGACGTATCAGGCAACTGACGTAGCGAGATTTTTCATCAGTGAGATTGTGAGGCTGCATGGCGTGCCTAAAAAGATTATATCCGATCGAGGATTGGTGTTTATTGGACGATTTTGGATGAGTTTCCAAGAGGCCTTGGGAACCCAACTTAATTTTAGTACTACGTATCGCCCAGAGACTGATGGGCAAATAGAACGAATGAGCCAAACCTTGGAAGACATGTTGTGCATGTACGTGATGGACCAACAAAAGCATTGGGAGGAATTCTTACCTCTAGTAGAGTTCGCTTACAACAACAATTACCAGAGCACCATTAAGATGGTGCCTTTTGAGTTTCTTTATGGGCAACCGTGTCGGATGCCATTGAGTTGGGATCGACTTGAGGATAGGGTCCTGGTGGGACCTGAAGCGATCCAAGAAATGGAAGAGCAAATGCAAACCATAAGACAAAGGATTAAGGAAGCACAGGATCGACAAAAGAGTTATGCCGATGCGCACCGAGTCGACCGTAGTTACGAGGTCATCGATCGAGTCTTCTTGCGAGTTAAACTGCATAAGAGTTCGATCAAGTTCGGAAAGGGAGATAAACTCTCTCCTAGGTTCGTGGGACCTTTCGAGATCGTGGAGAGAAAGGGGCCCGTGGCCTATCGACTAGCCTTGCCTGAGTCTTTGAGGCGTATGCACGATGTTTTTCATGTATCTGTTTTGAGACATTATATTAGTGATCCTACACACGTGATTGACATGAGTTCCTTGCATGTATCAGATGAGGGAGCGCTCATGGCTAAGCCGGTCCACATCATAGATCATCACGTTCAACAGTTACGACATCGAATGGTAGATCAGATCAAGGTCCAGTGGGACAGTTATAGTCCGCACTCGACGACCTGGGAGGATGCATATGATATGCGCCAGCAGTTTCCATTTTTGTTTGATAGATAGACTTATGACATTGTGATACTTTTATTTCGGCATTTATACTGAGAAACTTCGAGATGAAGTTTAGAACAAGAGGGGGTGTATGTAACATCTCGCTCTGGCGCACTGAGAAAACTTATTATTTGAGGACACTTGCTCGCAAGTGATTTGGACTTTTCTGATGTTAAAAAATTTATACTTGATTATGGTGCGTTATGATAGACGACATGATGTTTTACTATTTGATGTAGACAGGTGCTATTGACTCATTTTTATTGAGTGTGTAGGGTTTTGGACCTTGATGATGCAGAGGTATTGGTGGAACCCCTTGGACTCTAGATTGAGTCAGGGAGTGTGCTATTGGGTTGATTTATTTACTGTGATATTTCATTTGATTTGATGATATGATGTTGACATTTCTGACATGATTGTTGATGATGCAGGCTGACGATAGCTTGCCGACCAGACTCACATATGGAGTAAAAGGGCCACACATGATTTCCAGAGAGGTTGAGGGAGAGGCGTGGACAACAACCCTGCCATAGCCTACTAGCACTCCCGCCGTGGCTCGAACTGTAGGTTAATGATTACCTAGTTCGAGAGGATCCACGATGCCATGAGGGCAGACTGCGACAGTCGCTCATGATGATCCTAAGGGGTGCACAATAAGGTGGGGGATTTATTCCTTAGAGCCCTTAGTCTCCCATAAGTTCACCTGGCGGAGTGTTGACTCCAGGGGTTATAGATGTCTACCAATCAGTCTAGTCGGCGAGTGGCACCCTTGGATCATGTGGTGCATCTTGAAGGGCACGTCACGCAAAATAAACACAAGAAGCAAGTGGCACCCTTGGAGCACATGGTGCATCCTGAAGGGCACGTTGCGCAAAAGAAACGAATGAGGCGAGTGGCACCCTTGGAGCACGTAGTGCATCCTGAAGGGCACATCGCACTGATGATGAGGAAGAAATAAGCCTAGACGGCCCTAAGACATTAACACCTTAAGAAATCCTTAAACAACTCCCCTAACCAATTGTCGCCTAGCTTAGAATCTAAGTCCTAAGCCTAAGACTTTTCTAGGGTAAAAATTTTAGTGTAACCTTAAAGAAAAAGGCCCTAGCATAAAAATAAAAATTCACACAAAAACCCACTTAAGTAATAGTTGGGTCTTCATAAAATTCTTGGGGTAAATGAAGAGAGTAAGGATTTAAATAAACTAAGGGATTTAAAAGATTTGCAAAGAAGAAATTAATTCCTAACGTGTGAAAGAACATAAGATATTAAATAAAAAAAAAAGGGAAGGGATTAATAAAAATAGGGAACTAAGTAATAAAGGAAACATGGACCATTAATAAGTAATAAAATTATTTAATGTGCTGGAGTATAAAAGTTATGAATTTAAAAATAAAATGAAAAGATTAACTAGCACATTTACTTTTTGGTTTTAAAAAAAAGACAAAGAAGGGATTAATAAAAATAGGAAAATGAGCCTTTTAACAAATTTAAAGAAAATAATTTTGGAGAAACGTGGGGGATGAGTGACACTTGTAAGACAGAGAATTTTTAGAGGGTTTTCATTAAAAATTAAATGAAATGTGATTTAGGGCAAGAGGGGGTCTCAAAATTCTAGAAAAGAAAGGTAGATGAGGAAGATGGGAGATGGGTTATGAGCATAAGGTTACGTTGCCGGATTTGGACTGGACTGATTGCTTGTGAGGAGTTGGGATTTTCTCAGCTTGTATTGGAGTGGTAGCTCAGCCTTGCGAGGTGAGCTGGGAAGCTAGGCATACCTTCTGGATTTGTGTGGCCGCTTAGGGGCTCGGGGGGCTAAGGGGGAAGTAGAGTACCCCTAGCATTTG
Source organism: Picea glauca (assembly GCA_000966675.3). Lineage (NCBI taxonomy): Eukaryota > Viridiplantae > Streptophyta > Pinopsida > Pinales > Pinaceae > Picea > Picea glauca. The sequence continues at coordinate 49,219 of JZKD02S0777904.1, read as the reverse complement.
GCTGGGAGGTACTGGTGTAGTCTCGATGGTCGGCAAGCAGGAGCGGCACGGCGAGCAGGAGCGGGACGACGCGCGCGTAAGACACATGAGGGTGGGCGATAAAGCAAAGGTATGATTTGTATTTTAGTAGATTAGAATGCCTTATGACTTACCCTGGTTGATAAAATTACCTACCTCCGTTATTGGCATGAATATGAAAATTTTTACGGCTGCTACTCACCTCTGTTAATAAAGTATTTATCGCTGGTCTTTTTATAGAAAAAAATTTAAATTGTTCCTGTTGGGGAAATGGCGAAATTCGTTTGGCCATTTCGTCCTTGGCTTTTCCTTCGTACAATGGTTCTGAAATTTGTTCTGTCCCATTTTCATGATTTCTTTTTCGGATAAAATCCATATCTGGCAGTTGACCTTGCAAGCTGGTTACGGAAGAAAACCCCCTTGGCTACTTCTCTCCCAGACCCAATTTTGCTTCTCCTGCTGTGTTTTTTTTCTCATTGTCAACGATTTATTTTTAAAACTGGAATTTGGTTTCTAATTTAAATGGCAAGTCTGAACTACATTTCCAAGGCGAAGTGGTGTTTTAATTTTTCATGACAGCTTGCTTATCTGATTGGTAGCGACTTACTTTAAGGAAAAAGGTAGTCTCCTTGAGCGATGGAGAAGTCGTTTTTATTTTTACTTTCGTGATTCAAGTCTCTGATGTGTCGGCGTGTACCCTTCTGGCCTTCAGCTTGGGTCAACTGTGAACAATGGTTGGGATATCGGCGCGCACTTGACCCGACCTCACCCACCTGTGCGACTTGTTAAGCTGTTGCCAGATTGATTAAAATTTGGACTGGTTAGCTTTTCCCCCATTGAAGGGTGGCTTCGAATCCATGAGTTGTAGACAGATCAATTCTGGACTGAGGAATCCGTAGTGTAACCTTGCAGTAACAGTTGTAGCCATGCACCCCTCTTTTGCCTGCACATATGTTTTTAACCTGTTAGTTCGCCTCCCTGTGAACTGCGTGTAGTCACCTTCCTAGAGACGCTATTATCCTTTTGCTCAGACTGTGAATTGCTTGCAGCACGCGCTCCAGATTCATTAAAACCTGATATAACTTCCACTACTTGATTCCACGACCGACTGGTACAATGTCTGCGCCATTTAATTCCAGGAGAAAACCCTTTGGCTGTCGATTGAACTGGGCTTTGAATGCTAACCACTCGGACAACCTTTAGCTTAAATTCCACTCCCAGCATGCATGCACAGTGGGTCGTTATCCTTGGCTGACAGCCCTCGGCCATTACTCCATATTTTTACACCCTTAAAATTGCTGAAACCGACACAGAGAATTCACGCCACGTTTTTCTTTATTCTCATTTTGATTACATATCTCTTATTATACTTTCAGAGCCGACCTTCATAAATGAAATGTAACGGTGATAGTAACGTGGATTCATGACGTGGTGGCTCCTGATTGAAACACCAGTTGAGATCTCGGAAGGAATAATCACTCACAGCTGTGCTATTAGGGTTGATTGTATTTTGATTTGGTAACACGTGGAACTGTGCTTGTTATCTCTCAACAGAATTATTCCTGTCAACGGAATTATATTTTATATAACGTTGAAGCCTACTATTAACAAGGAATCCCTCGATTTGGCTGGCAACAGATCTGTGTACAAGCTCCAACTCGTGTCTGTCGACACCTGCCAGGTATGCCCTCGATCTGTATCTCTATACAGATTGTTTCGACAGGCGTACCCTAACCAATCTAACAAATGTTTATTTTCTTTTTATTATTTATTAAAGAAGGAATTCTTTGATGTAATCATTTAAGGAAGGAGACTATTATGTTTTGGGTCATTGATGTAGATTATAAAGGTAATGTCATTATGATGCATTTTCTCAAAACAGGTAAGAGTAATGTCCTTGGAACATGAATTAAAAGGTAATGTTAGGGTTAGAAGCATATCAATTCAATGTTGTGGTTATTTAAATTTACTAAGTTATTGTAATAATATGAAATGGCGTTGGTACTTTACTGAAATCTCTTGTTAGTACAATATATATAGTATCATGTAACATAGTGTGAAGTTCGCTTTTACCTCGTTTCTTTTATATGATTGTTAAGAAGCATCACCACTTGAATGAATGAATGCTTATCAACTAAATTTCTATTGTACAAATGTTCTTTTTGATTTTCAAGTGCACTTAAATTTGAGAGTTATTTGAAAAAAAAATAAAACCAGAATACTCGTGAGTAATATTTTTTAGTATTAAAATTTGAAATAAAATGAACCTTGAGATATTTATTGTTCACAAAATGATTTGAAATATAATCATAAGAACTTGCAATTTATGTTGGTAGTTAAAATTTAAAGTCTTCAAAGCAATGTGAGAAATGTTTGTGATAATTTTTCTTCATAGCTATAACTTGAACCTTCTAATAAGATGAACAATGTTTTATATATTTACTTTCCCTTAGAGCACACCAGAGACATGCTATAATTAATTAGTCAAAACAATGCATCAATGTTTGAATAGGATTAGTCTTTTAGAATTCCTTAACCTTTTTAAATTGGTGAATTAATGTTTATGAAAGAATCACTGATATCTAGATTAGGTTATGTTTTAACAAATTCCATGGCAGTTTTAATATGATGGATTAATGCTAGGATAAATTGATAAAAGAATATACAATGGTATTGTCAATTGTTGTAAAGATGGGTAGTTTTAATGTGATGGATAACTTGCAGGGTTATTGATTAAATATACCATGGTGTCGTCATTTATGAAAAATATTTTGTAGTTGTATTTTATGGATATCATATTGAGAAAGGTGATTGATGTTTCTGCAAGGTTGATGTGATATAAAGGAAATGTGTTTATTAATTGATGGCGGTGTTATTGTGATCATTACTGTTACTGATAAACATATAAGGTGTATTGCCCTTGATTTAAGAGCAGTAGAATTTTATGAGTTAGCAAACGAGGGTTTTTGTTCATTATTGAGAATATTGTACCTGATTGAGAAACCTTCCGTGTGTTGGGCTTGTTTGTGTCGGGTGGGATATAGACACCTCCATGTAGCCTTAGTAAAAATGTCAGTGTGTGTGATTATTTTGTGTAAGGAATCCAGTGCCATATCAAGAGTCTCGAGCCCTTTAAAGGTAGGGTTTCCACTCTTGTGACACATCTGAGGGGATTACTAGTTTCTGCCTAAGCAGTCGGCCAGGAGCCTATCTGACCTTCTCTCTCCCCGAAGCAGAGAACTAAGATTAAACGCCCTGCTTTCCTGTGCAGAAATAGTAAATCTACCACTATGGATTCTTCCTTCGGTGTTCGTACTGTGCATAACCCTGTATGTCGTTAAATGTTAACAATTACTTGTTGTGTGCCATATGTCTTCTTATTGTGATTCATGGGTGCGTCTTGTTAGTCGTCGGGTGGTGTCGTAGAGTCCAATGTGTCTGTTTCTTTTTACACGAGCGCACACACCTTGAACACAAAATTTTTTTTGGCACCTGCTATCAGAGTTGTTGTCGTAACGAGGAGGTTCGTTACATAGAAACTGTCACTCCTTCCACATCCTTTAGTACACATGCCTTTTTTTCAAACTATACAATTATTCCAACATCGATAATCTTACTCACTAACAAAAGAATTTTTGCTAGAGCACGGACATACCATACATCTTGGATTTTCTTTTGTTCCCCTTTCAACATCCTCAATGAGATATTTCCAATTCCCATCATCTCATACTTACTATCATCTCCAAGATTGACATTCCTTACTTTGGGTATTATTGACGTAAACCAAACTTTCTCAGGTATCATGTGCTAAGTTTCTCTTGAATCTAAATACCAACACTTTGAAACATTAGAATATGGGAATGGAGTGATTGAAAACAATTGTTCTTTGTCATTTCTTGAAGTCATATTAGCTTGACCTACCTTCCTCTTCTTTACCTCTTCTACCCATGCTAACCATTTTCCACAATGTTTCTTAAAATGTACAGGAGCCCCACAATAAAAACCATTTCCCTTATTTTTCTCTTCCTTTGTGTCCTTACCATTCTTTGAGACATTGCACTAGGAGGGATTAAATGTGTTGTCACTTTTATTCTTTACTTTTCCCTTATTTCCCACTGAAAACAACATTGTAGGATTCTCATCATTCAATCATTCATCCTTCCTTTTGATTTCTTCTTGTAGTGTTTCTATCACTGTAGGCAAATCAATGTTAGCTTGAGTGCCCAATGCTACTACCAATCCATAATAGGATTCTGGAAAACTCCCAAGGAGTGTCATAACAATATCTTCTTCTGCAATCACTGATCCACATGCTTCCAATTTCTTTTTGAGAGACTTAAACTGATTTGTAAAGTATCATATATTTTGTGTTTCTTGCATCTTTTTGGAAAAAAATTATTCAAAGACATAATCTTGTACTAACATCATTTGATTCATATAATTTGACTAACTGATCCCAAGAATCCTTTTCTATTTTTGCCTCACTTACATGCAAAATAACATTATCACTCAAACTTAAAAGTATGTAGGAACAAGCTTTACCTTCCTTTTCCTCCCACTTATTGATCAAATTTGCATCCTGTGTAAGCTTAGTCTCACTCCCTTCTACTATATAGCGCAAATCCTTATTCAACAACAACATATTCATCCCGAGTTTCCAGAGATTAAATCCAATGCCATCAAATCATTTTTGTATCCTATGGGGATATCTTGCAACAAATGTGACCATCTCTTCATCTTAAAATTTCTGATTCTTCTCTCTACAGATTCAAAACTCCACGTATTTAGGAAACTTAACATCTTTTCAGAAATTTTTTCCAACATGCTCTGATACCATGAAACTTAAAACAAGAATCTGAAACAAGAGAAAAATTATACAGAAAACAGAGCATCTGCAAAGCCTTTAACCAACTATATTTCACAAAACTTGTATTCATCCTCTGTTTTCTAATACAACAAAACAAAATAAAAGGAAACAAAGAAACATAGTTATAATTAAACTAAAAATACCCTAGATTTAATCTACTATCAACAACTAGACTTCTCTAACAACACCTCTACATGTGCATGTCACCATCAGCTGTGTTGCCAAGTTATTAAGAAAAAATAATAATTTCTAGTTAAAACCCCTAAATATTCAGCTATTATTATCCTACTTATGAAAATTGTGTCTCTCTTGATGAAGCCATATCCATACCCAATGCGACCACCCTACCATCTGTTATGCTTGATTGAACTCTGGTTGTCTGAATTGACTCATTGACAAGATAGAGCTTTCATGTTACCACTCACTACCTCTTCTTTATAGTGTCAAGTTCCCAACTTCTCAGACCCGAGAACCACTTTTCAACAAGTTATCAAGCACCCATTTTGATAACATGTTGTGGTTCTTGAACTTCTTGAGGGTAACACAGGCTTCAACCCAAACAATCAATGAATATGAGCATTTTATTCAACTTAACCTTATTGGGCTTTGACAATCATAATCATAAACAAATTATTAACTTATTAGGACAATAATAAATTCACATTAATTCATTGAATTATTTTAGCCAAATTGTCTAAGAACCCAACTTCACCTTCTGGAACCACAACGCAGTAATAGAAACCTTTGAATAAAATAAATCATAGATCATTATACTATTGTGAACGAGTACAAAAAAGCGATAATAAAAAGAAGAAACATTGTTCAATTCCATTATGCTTGTTCCTGTTGGGAATGGGAACTGAGTCTGAAAAGAGAGAGAAATAGAATGATAAACACATATACACACACACAACAACAACAGAGAGATGGGGAATATATATATTTATTGCTCATCCAAATTAGTGGAGAAATGAATACAATTATCGTAGAAGCACCTCACATGTTTCTACATCTAAACATAAATTACTCAAGTGTTTTTCATTCAAATGGAAGGTGAAGAACTTGAGGAACCAACTACGAATGTAACTCACTCATATGTGTTCTCACAACCAAACAATATCCACCTTGACAACAATTTCCTAATACCTCGGCCAATGAATCAAACATCACCTTCCTGCAAGAGAAGCCAAACACTAGAGCAACTTCTCTAATAATATTGGTTGCATGAGCATGTCTACATAGTTGGATCCAGTATGGACCACTCTCCCTTCACTGAATCAACATAGCCACATAACTATATTGTTGCAAAGTCATGCCTCTCAGATATCGAAGCACCCATTTCCATGCTCTTTCGTGGTTTTTCCACCCACTGACAACACAACTGCATTTGAAATATTTGAGCATTCCATCGCAATCAACCTTCCTACTGCATACAATACTTGAGACATATAACTCTTTTCTTCTTCATTACTTAGGACATAAACATGAATAAATCTTACAATGGAAATCCAGAGGGATATTTATCAGTTTCACATTATTCATACTGATTTTCTTGAGTATCTTCTCCACATACTTATGTTATGATAACCAAATCTTACCATGTTTCTTGTCTCTATGTATTTCCATGTCCAAGATTTGTTTTAGTTGCTTCTAGATCCTTCATATCAAACTTCCTTGTCAACTAAGCCAACATGTTGATCTCAACCATGCTTGTGCCTACTACAAGCATAATATATATCATCAAGATAATGAATATATATCGTAAACACAATGGTTGTACACCTTGTAAATTTGTCTCACCATGAAAGAATCAAACATCTTGTAGCATTGCCTCAGTACCTTAGTCCATACAATGATTTATTAAGTTTGCAAACAAAGATTCCTTTGCAATCATGAAAAATTCCTTATTGTTCCATGTACACATCTTTGCTAATGATAATTTCTGGGTAGTAGGATCCCACAATTTGCATCCCTTAACTCCATCACCATAACCAATAAATATGCACTTCCTTATTGAATTTGGCCAAGCCAGACAAGTGAGCCATCACCTCTCACCTTCAAGATAATGAGCCACCAAACCATGTGCCCAAAACCACGACTCTTGACCTAACTTTCTCCCACCCTTTTTTTTTCTCATGACCAAAACTGGCCAAACTTCAAGGTAAGGGTATCTAATAATATTGCATGCTCCCCCCATCATGTGGTCATCTAGACTTTACCTATGATATTTCAAGACTTGGGTACACATGCCTAAATATATATTAAATTTGTATGTCCATGTACATAACTCCACCTCAAACCTTGCATTTGAACCTTCCGTCGTAGAATGACCACTAGCCACCATTGCTTCAAATTTGAGTGAGCTCATCAAAACTCCACTTCCATGCTTGAATTACCATGGAATTAGATGATTTTGGAAAGAAAACGAGCATGTACATGCTGTGTGATATCCAAATCATGAAGGCCACATTCTTTTGCAATAGGTGAAGTGGTTCTCCTAGAAAAAGAGACATATGTTCATCACCCATAGTCACATCACTGGCACATATGAAGGCTCTCATCCAATGATTTCCTATGAATCCCATGTCTAGGGGTCGATCGTCTACCTCACCCCTTCTTGAACCTATAATGCCTCTACTTTTCCATGTTCAATTTCCAACCCAACGTGGATCTATTCACCCAGTGCATCTTCCACCTCCTTCTCACGTGAATATGTGCACCATCCAGACATGTGCAAACATTCCTGTATTCCTTGCTTTTGATGTGCTCCATTATTTTTCCTTCAACTCACACACGATGCAATGACTCATGATGTGGGCTCTATAAATAGTACCATCCTCCACCTTCAAATCCTAGTCTCCAATGGAAGATTACATAAGGTTATGTATCAAGGAAAAATGGAAAGGACATCAACGAGGATCTATTAGAAACCATTACCCTCATATGAACTTCTCGTGTTCTCCCCTGTTGACATGGATTCCTCCGATTGTTTTCTCCCACTACAACCTCCTCATCCTCTCTAGGAATATGAAATTTTCATACTAGAGGCCCGAGGAATACTAGTTTCATCCCCATCATCGTGAAGGAACATCAACGACATCCCTTATGGATCCACCATCACCGCACAGTTTAACAACTACCAGGTTGGAAAAAAAAAACCTCGACTCGACTCCTCCAATTTCTCACATGACCACGCATGTTCCCTTCCTCAGGTGGGAACCCTCGACTGGTTCCTCCTCAGCTCAATACAGCCACAGATGAGGTTGTTTCAATAGCGCTGAGCTGAGCTATCCCCTAGCTGGGTGCATCCTCATCCAAGTGGGCTTGAATGGTTTTACAATCGTTGGCTTAGGCCATTTTCCACTAGCACATAACACTTGAGCCTCATGCATGAATTCGACCCCTCCATACATTGTTAGGCAACGAAATCATAGACATGTCAAAATTAATTGATAAGAAGAAAAACCGATAACCACAAGACACAACAACAATCCCACAATTAACAAAGTGATTTACGTGGAAACCCAATGCGGGAAAAACCATAGCACAACGATAATTGATATTCTTATTATTCAAGGAAGAATTACAATAGCCAATCACATGCATACAACCATCCTCTCCTCTCTTCACACACACTATGCTACAATACATTTCTCATTGCTCACCTCACCTCTATGGGTATACTCGTATATATAACATCTATCAAACAATTAGACTAACTCATTACAATATGATTCACCATTTACATAAACTATTCATTGTAGTGTGCATGCATGCACATTCTATTTTTAACCGATGTGCATGCAACTGCATGAGAAATTAGTTGGCACATTTTCAACAATATCCACCTTGACAACAATTTACCTGGTATATCATGCCCAAATTTATTCATCACCTTTCCTGCAAGATAAGAGAAGCCAAACACCATCAAAACTCCACAACTTCTCTAACAGTACTAATACATGAACATGTTTGCATGATTCACTTAAGTATGGACCATTCTTCCTCCATCGGTAACCTATCTTATAAACTGATGCACTTGTCCCATTTTGATACATTGGACTGTTAGTCAAATGCACAACACTTTGACCACCATAGAACACATCATCATGTACCTGTCCAAACTTACCCAATAGATCCTTGCATTCTTGGAAGACATAACCTGAGGTAAGTCTCCTCTTGTCCAAATCTCGTGAGTCATAACCACAAACTAAATCATTCCAACCATTGTAGGTGATACTTGTGTTGTTGTGCTTCTAATATACTAAAGCACCCATTTCTATACTCTTTACCTGGTTTTGCCATGTGTATACTGACAACACCAACTGCATGTGAAATATTGATCATTTCCCATCGCAATCATCAAAATTTCTACTGACATACGACACTCGAGACATATAACCCTTTTCTTATTCATTATTTAGGACTTAAACTTGAAGAAAAAATTACAATGGAAAGCCAAATGGAATTTACCGGTTTCACATTATTCATATCAAATTTCCTGAGTATCTTCACTACATACTTATTTTGTGATAAGAAAGCTTACCATCCTTCATGTCTCTATGTATTTGCATGCCCAATATTTATTTTGTTGCTCCCAAATACTTCATAACAAACTTCCTAACCAACTGAGCCAACCTGTTGATCTCAAACATGATTTTTCTTTCTACAAGCATAACATTTAACGCCAATATAATAAATATACCATAAACAAAATTGTTACAGTCACTTCTTGTAAAATTTGGCTCCCCATGAAGGAATCAAACATATTGTACCATTTTCATGGCATGCTTCAGGCCATACAATGATTCTTGAGTTTGCAAACAAATATTCTATTGCGATTATGAACTAACCTTTATGGTTGTTCCATATACATCCCCTTTTCCAAAAAAATCCATGTAAAACAGTTTTAACATATAACTATACTAACTAGTGCTAAGATAACATGAATAGAAACAAACTTTAACAACTGGTGAGAAACTTTCATGGAAATCAATACCTTCCAAATACCCTTCTACTACCAATCATGTTTTGAACCTTTCATCTTTTACTATGTCTGATTTTATAAAAGGAGATTTATCAAGCACTACATATCTATCCATGATGATTCTGTGGGAAGTAGGATCCCACATTATGAATCCCTTAACATCATCGCCATATCAAAGGTCTACCTGTTTGATCTGGGTCCTACTTAGAATGATGATAAAAACATAAGAATCACAACCAAATAATTTCACATTTGAGTAATCACCATATGACCTATTTATACCTCTTCTAGAATCTTCTAGTGTTTCGCAACTGATGGTGATCGAGTTACCAGATAGAACAACCACTTATGTCCACAACTATTGTTGCAACTTGGCATTACTAAACATGCCTATTCAATCCCAGCTTCCTTGCAATACTTTCCAAGTTCCATGGATATGAACCTACCTTCATCATATATTCTCAAACACTTGATTGACCTGCCAACACATTAGTTGATCCAAAAATGAGAGGTTTTACTGACAAAACTGCAAGTTAAGTTTACGTACTTTATGCATCTGATCGATAAGAATGCAAAATACATAAATTCTACGAATTGTTGCATAATAACAATTATGACATTTAGTTGATGCTCATAAATGATTAAATAGCTCAGTCATCATAAACCCTACTGTAAATAAGATAATATAACAACAAAAAAATAAAGAGAAGTATACACAAGAACTTATTAATGGAGTTCACCAATCTTTGGCTACGTCTCCGGGCCCACTTCCAAGTGGAGGACCTATTTATTGCTCTTCAAATGCTTAAGTTCTATTTACAATGGCTCTTTGTTGTTACAAAATGCTTCTGATATACTATACAAGACCTCCTTGTTCATATACATACATGCCTCAACAACCTCCTCTCAAAACATGACTCAATGCCCCTCAAAACATGAGAAATGGGAAAATTACACAAGTTTCTCCTCAAAATAACTACATCAATAAAATTACCCCATCAAGCTCAATAAGCTTGGTTTATATAGTTTTTAGGCTCAAATGAGGAAGCCCAACTTCCCAGAAAAATCTGGCCTCTTTTTGGGATCAAATCCCCCTTCAAATGGCCAAAATATCCTAAAAAATGCCCAATCTAGGACAAACTATAGGGAAATAAACCCAATTGTGCATAAAAGTCAGAAATATCCCCTAGGGTTGGGAGCACGCTCAAAAATGGGGTCACATGGCAGTTTAGGTGGCCAGGCACCAGCCCAAAGGGCTACACGCTGGCCCCTTTTCTGAAATCCATGGTCATGTGGCGCTAGGGTATAGGACCACACCCTTGGGGTGTGCCTAGCCCTATGGTTCCATCTCTGATACATATGGTGAATAGGTGTAACTTTGCGTCCCCTCTTTTGGCACCCCTTTTGAATGGTGGTATGTGCCCCCCCCCCCCCGCATTGGTGTTTAAACAAATAGTGCCCACGCCCTATGGTTATGTGCAAAAAATAGAAACCGCGGGCTGGGGCTTAGACCCAACCCCCTTTCTGCCACCATACATAATACATTTTCCCTTAACTATAATGAAGTGGATTTTAACCCCCAAGCTTCAACGTTGGTGCGTTGGCCATTCGTCCTCTCCCAAGACTTGCGCTCAACCACAGGTCATGGGTTCAAATCCCATGAACCCCAACAAACTTTTAAACTTCCATTTAGTGATAGGGTGCCATGTGGCATCCCACGTCTGGGCCACGTGGCACCTCTTCATTTGCCTCCATAATTCCACTTTTCAACTTCTGAGTAGATCTTCCTTATTCCCAGTCAAACTGCTGCTATGATACCACATGTCTCAATGCTATGTCAACATTGATGTTTTTTTGCATGTTGATCTGTTGAATTTTTCCTTGTTTGAGAAAATGATCAGAGTGCGATAAATCTTGCATACAATGTCCATTTGAGAAAGTAAATATATTTCTAGAATCAACATGACAATCCGGTCTCAATGGAATTGGTTTCATTCAATTATGAGAACTTTAATTTTTGATCATTTTCTGGACATGGGGAGCCTCCTGGATCATTCCTCCCCACTTGGAAGCTTTTGGACCACCAAAAGTTTGGTTTTACTCAGGTAACAAGTGAGGGTACTGCCTCCCCACTTGTCTTGTATCATCCATCCTTTCTGCTAGGACAATGATCACCTTACTAATCACAACAAACATAAAAACTGAGATAGCATTGTTTATCAAAGTAATCATCCCATTTATTGCATAATCATCTACATTATTTGTCGCATTTAACAATCATACACCACCAAATAGAAGAAAACTAAACAACAATACTGAATATGTGAATGAGAATGAAAAAATATGCTTCCCCTTCTGAACAGGAACAGTAACCAAAGTATGCAGTTGAACCTCATGTTGTACTTCTTGTGACACTTCATGATTGTTAGAAACATACTGAACCATCTCATGTTTAGCATCACTAACTTCCTGATTTGTTACATACATAAGTTTTAAACTTTTGCTTGCATTTACCATTCTTTTTAACTTCCCTATAGTTGCAAAAGATCTGTTAGTTTTTATGCGATGAGCAAGAACAATGTACTCTTTCCCATCTTTCTTGAAGCAATATTTATTTTCCTCCCTGTAGAATATGGATTTTCTATCATAAAGGTATGGGCTTCCCAGGACAATTCCACATATGTCTAGTGGCACTATATCAAGCTCTACTTCATCAACATAATTAGAAGTGATTGAAAACTTAATTTTACATTGCTTGGTTACTTGCAAATTATTATCACCACATACCCATCCCAATGGATATGGTCTAGGATGTGGCTTAGTTTCAAGTCCCAAATTATTTACAACCTCTTCACTGATTAAATTGGCTTGTGATCCACTGTCTACAAGAGTATCAATTTTAACATTATTTGTTATGACCCTTATGTGGAAAAGTTCACCCCTTTTACACTCATCATTTACAACATCTGAATTAGAAGAGCTAGTACTTGCAAGAGAGTTTATACCTCGGATTCCCATAGCTACAATTTTTGTCTCATCACTGGAGTTTGATCCCAGATCCACTTGAACTGTTGCAGCTGTGGTATTCTTTCTCCCTTGATTGGCATACTTATTTGGCTTCAACTTAGGATGTAAGATCCAATAATGATCTTCATCATGGCCTACCTTCTTGCAATGCTTGCAAGTAGGCTTCTCCTATCTTGCGATGGTCGTCTTCTTCTCTTTCTCTTTTATTTTCCTTGAATCCTTTCCTTGCCAAGTATCTATAGAAGCACTATCACCAACATTCCCTTTACTTGATTCAATGTGAATGAATTGTACACATACTTCATCAAAGTTAGAAGGATTTAACATAAGAATAGTGTTCTTGAGGTAAGAATGTAAACCACCAATATATTTTAGGAGTGTCTCTTGTGTATATAAAGGAATTCCCAAATTTAATGCTTTCTTACGAAATTTTTGAGTATAATTTTGTAGACTTTGATTCTTAGCTTGCCTTAAACTTTGTCAATTCATCATTTTTTGCTGCATGTATGCTAATGGATAAAACTGTTTCTTCAATGCAGTGATAAAATCATTCCAGGAAGAGATTGTTTTACCATTTTTCTTGAGATCATATTTAGTTTTTCTTTCCCACCATATGAGAGTTGTGCTTCCCAATTCGAGACTTGCAAGTTGGATCTTTGTTTCATCATCAACAATCCTTTGTATCTTGCAATAGACTTCAATTTGTCTAACCCAATTATCTAGCTTTTCTGCATCTAATTCACCATCATAAGTGGGTAAATTAAACTTTACATCAAGCTTTAATAAAGGCATATCAGAAGAATGATGAGTTTTTTTAGGTTGCTTATCCTTGGAGGAATGTACACTTGCTTCACTTGTAGATGATGAAGATGAAGGGGAAGAAGGTTTTGAAGGTTCACCACCCCCAACTCCTCCTTCTTCTCTTTGGGAAGATTCACCTTCTTCAACCTTTGGAATTCTTCGTTGTCCTCTTTCATGGTAAAGTTCCTCTATCATGGCTTTCATCAATTGAAAAGCCTTGAAGAAATCATCCTCAGACGCATAAGGACCTAGCTTCCTCGGTGAAGACATCTCTTGTTTATGAAGTCACCTTTGAATCTTTGGATTAAAAGCCTCAAGTTGGCCTTCTCCTCGCTTGAGTTTGTCTCTGGTGAGCATCCAATGCTTGCAATTCCTATCAAACCTTCAAAACCAAATTCTTTGATACCATAAACTTGATCAAAAAATGAGAGGCTTTACTGACAAAACTGCAAGTTAAGTTGATGTACTTTATGCATTAGATCGATAAGAATGTGAAATACATAAATTCTACGAATTGTTGTGGAATAAAAATTATGACATTTACTTGATGCTCATAAATTATTAAAGAGTTCAGTCATCAGAAACCCTACTGCAAATAAGAGAAGATAACATCAAAACAAGAAAGAGAAGTAGACACAAGAACTTGTTAATGGAGTTCACAAATCTTCGGCTACGTCTTTGGGCCTGCTTCCAAGTGGAGGACCTCTTTATTGCTCTTCAAATGCTCAAGTTCTCTTTACAATGGATCTTTTCTATTACAAAAGACTTATGATCTGTGGTACAATACCTCCTTGTTTAGATACATACATGCCTCAACAACCTCCTCTCAAAACACGACCCAATGCCCCTCAAAACATGAGAAATGGGCAAATTACACAAGTTGCTCCTCAAAATCCTTGCATCAATAAAAGTACCCCCTCAAGCTCAATAATCTTGGTTTATATAGTTTTTAGTCTTAGATGAGTAACCCCAACTTCCCACAAAAATCTGGCCTCCTTTTGGGATCAAATCCCCCTCCAAATGGCCAAAATATCCTAAAAAATGCTCAAGGGTGAAATCATGAAGGTGGGTTACACTTTTGCTTGTTTTATGAGAAAAAAAACTATATTTTCACAAGTTATTCAACTTCCGACAATAAAAGTATTTTTTTTATTTAAAATTTCACTTTACAGTAAAAACAAAACTTGTGAAGAATTGTGTTAGCTTTCCAATGACTATTTTTCAATTTTTTTTTATCACAATTTGATATGTCAATTTGACAATTGTTTAACAGTATGTTTCTTAAACATGAAATGATTGATAATGGGTTACTTATTTCTACAACAATGTATATATTATTAAACTTATGTTTTGAAGAAACAAAATATGCTGCAACAATCTACAGAGACTCTATTTTATTATGACTATTATTTTGAATTTAA
>JZKD02S0777893.1:0-14696 GCA_000966675.3 Picea glauca | reverse complement strand
AGACACTTGGTAGAAAGAATCCTATTTCAAGAGGGTGTTTTTCCTATTTCAAGAGTATTATAAGTGGCACAAAAAACCATTCAAACCCTTGTATTATATATTTTATTATTTAAGTGGAGCTCCCAGCCTCTAAAATGATTATTTTATTTCTCTCTCTTAGAGGAAGAAGCGGATCTAGAATGAACTAGATATTATTTTATTGTAAAGCATTTGAGGAGAGGATCTATAAAAAGATAATCTCTCTCATTTTCTAATGATGATTAGATTGACATGGATATCCCCTCCAAATATTAGTAGATGATTACTAGAGGACGAAGTCAAGGGATAAGCATATGTAAGGTTTCCATCCTCCTCTTTTGTCTTGGATGATTAGGATTTTATGATAAAGTAGACACTATTATTTGATGATGGAAATAATCTCCAGAGGGTGGTTCTGCACAATGAGAAGAGTTTATGGTAGAGGCTCTCAACCTCCCCTAGTCCTTTATGCAACTTTGAGTATTGAGGGAAATTTATAATGTAATTTTAGTTTTGGTGTTTGCACATGTAAATGACTTATTTAATCTTATGGGATTGTGATTAAATATGTGATGTGTTGTTGGGTTGTCCATTATTTAGAAGGTTATCATACTTTTTCCTATTTTCTTATCTGAATCAATTCCTTGATATGAATTAGGACACGCATATCCCAAAGTTCCATGTACACAATGACTCAATTGCACTACATGTTACATCTTTCGTTGAATTCATTTCAAAATTCAACGTTGTCCATGAGTATGTTAGGATGAAAATGTTTATGTTCCTTGGAAAATGATGCACTGTATTGGTTTTATAATTGTAGTCCAAGGGATATATGTTCACTTGTAGGTTTGATCAAGGAATTTCACAAGTGTTGGGATGTTAGCTATGAAGAGGAAAATGTTGAAAATCTAGTGGGTGAACTGGTTGTGATTTCAGATCTGGAGGAAGAGAGAACTGATGAAGTCATTGAAGACCTTGTTGCAACATCTCATAAGTCCTTTGAAGGCTATGAATTCTACAAAAGAAGCACATCATGATGATGATGTACACTTGCATGAAGAAAAGGGTTTGATAAGTTATTTATCTCTTCAAATTTCTAAATTTAATGATGAGACCCTTAAATATTTGAAGAGGATAGATGTGGTAGAGAAACCATTGGAAAGTGAATAATTTATAGGTGTTATCATCCCCTCATGTGATGAAGGGAATGAAAATTATGAGGATGAGGATATGATCACTCTCTTTTCAATTTGAAGGCATAGATGAAATGTGGATCATTGGTTTCTTCATGGAGATCCCATCTATGACACAAATAGTGAGATCATGATGGACGAAAAGATGAGTTGGCATACTCCACTTCCAATCATAATTGAGGGTCACTTCATTGGATAGAAATAAGACATCTCAATGTAGGTACGTTAAGATTTTTCCATGGTGGTTGAACAATTGTATGTTCTCCTCACTAGGGTGGATTTGATGTAGCATAAATGGGTTTTCCATGTCAATAATGACGCAAAAAGTTTCTCATGATTGATGTATCTTGTGATTTCCCTACCTATGTATGAAAAAATAGTGAAACACTATTTTTGAGACTGCAATATGTTTGGGACAACGAAATTTCCAGTTTTTTTTTTTTTAGATATTTTTGACCTTTTAAGAAAGGTTAGCAAGCCCTAGGTCTTGAGATTATGTACTTTTTTAGGTTTGATTTTTATTCTCATACTTCATCTGCATTTTTTTTATTGAGGGTAGAAAAGAGGGGCAACAATGTCGCTGCATATTTTGGAGTCATCTAAATCTCCGTTGCTTGAAGAGTGATGAATGATATTTCATGGTTTGATGATGCTTACACCAGCCTTATCCAACAATGGAAAAAGTGAACTTGTAACAATACACACTAACCTTGGCATGATCTTGGTGTTCTTGTCCATTTTCAATAGCTCACTTCCATTTCCTACCAAGGAGTGATAGAGATTCCAATTTATGACTTCTAATGTTTGATGTATCCTTTTTTTGGTTTATAACCAAAGAAAAGGGAAGGTCTCATGGTGTTGATTAGATGACACGATGTTTGCATTTCCTTTATGATTTTACCTAGCAAGTGCATATTCCTATGGTTAGATGTAGGGTAGGAAGAATAAGTTCTCTTACTCTCTTTGGAAGAGTAAAATTCCCCATATGGATCTAGGTGTTACCCCTCAAAATGCATAAGCATTTTAAGGCATCCATTACAACAGTCGCAAAAAAGGTGGCCAATTCAAATTTCTAGGAGACTTTCAGGGTAGTGTTTAAGGTATTTTTTAGCAAGTTAAGTGGTAATTTCAAGCAATTTTATGGTCTCTTTAAATTCGCCTCGAATGATATTAGATTTGGAATAGAACAAGGATATAATGATGGATTTAAGAATATTGTAAGAAGGGTGCATTTGGAGCATAAATCATTCTAAACTAATGAATCTTAAAGAAACAATAGTTGATAAATGAAATGCACTGCCTATTCTCATATTGTAGAAAAACATTTGATTTCTTAGGTAAGGGCATATCACTTGACATATTTTTTTTGAAAGCATACATGTAGAGGAGAGATCTCTAGAACGTATGACCAAAAAAAATATTAAATCTCTCTACAACAAAAGGGAATGTTGGTTTAGAACTATTTAATGCACTCAAAAGTAGCAAGGAGGGAACAATCATATCAACAAAGAAATATGTAGTTTGAAGAATCCTCCTGCACCAAATCTAGAATTCAATCACATTTATGGCCAACCATTGGGAATGAGGTTCCGTAGGAAAACTAGTGAACTTTACATTATGGATGCTTGTTTTGGATTTCTTCTTGTATTTTCTAAAGGAGGGAATTCAAAAAACCATTGCCAATGAAGTCTAGGGAGTGCCATTTCGATTTACAAATGATCTTGATTTTAGGAGGAGTGATATACTTCACTTAATCTATTATTAATATTTGGTGAAGGAACTTTTTGTTGTCTATGTTTAGTGGATATGATACTAGAAAGTTGGTGAAACATGATCCAAAGAGCGGGGAAATAATTGTGTTCTCGAGGAAAATCAAGTTTGCAAATGGATTTTCTATGACCAAATATTTCTCATTTTTTGATTATTTCATAAACAACCAATCATAGGATTTTGGAGGTGTTGGAATACCAACAGGGAAACACTATCAAGATAATTAGTGAGCTGGAAGAAATACATGGTCAACTATGCAATAACCTTTTAGTGGAAATATAACAAGCACTAAGTTCAATCCATACTAGACTCCACTACTTACCAAACATAGCCAATATGGAGGTTGCAATATCTAGGCGTATTTTAAATTGGACTAGGCACATTTATGGGATTTCAATAAGGATTTCCTGGAGGTTACACTCCAAAAAAATTACACTCCATATTGGGCACTGCCTACAACATTAATATAAACAACATGGTAATGCATTCACACAATTGATACAATACTCCATCTTTGGCTGCACTATTTGTACTCTATTTTGCAATTGTGTAAGTAGGAAGAGACTTATGTGATATATGAAGAAGTCAAAATGATATGTTTGAGAAGAATTTAAATAAGAAAGAGGACATATGGCATAGGAAAATCATTAAGAATCTCAACACTCTCAAGCAACAGAAGAACAATGGTAGCAAAGACCTTGTCCAATGCTATTTTGAGCATCTTTTTACCTTTAATGAAGTTTAATATTATTTCTTGGAGGGTTTTCTGAATTATTAACAAGGGTTCTCAACCCATAACACACATGCCTAGGACGCATTTCCTTCAAAGTTGTAAATTGGTTGTTCTAATTTTCAGGTAAGCAATGTGCTATCCAAGTTCATATGTACTCATTTCTAATCCAATGAACACAATCCTTAATTTGGAACCTACTCTTCTTGCATAAATACTTTTGGATACCAAGACACCCTCAAGTTACAACTAGGAGGAAGAATACAAATAAAAAATGAACTTTTCCTTGGCAAGCTGAATGACTCTCAAGAGAGACTTTTGAGAGTTTCTCATATAATGGAGATTTTGGACAATTTTCTCTTAAACAAGTAGGAAATGATGAAACAATAATGCTTTATGTAATTTATAGAAGGTTAGCAAAAATTTTAGTCATTAACCACACACAAATGTTTTATCATTAATACTAGAACTCTTTGAAAGAAAAGATAAATCAAAAGGATGAATTACTCTAAAATTATAGTTGAAATGATCTATTCTTTAATCAATATTTTTGAATAGTCTATGAAATTAGATATGCATAAGAATTGTTCTATCAAGCTGTAACACTAATTAGTACAATGGTTCTACTTCATTACTAGTATCATGTTGGTATCACAGTAAGCTCATAATGATTACCACAGTGTTACTCTTTCACACTTGTATTCTCTAACACATGCTAATTAATCTAGGAGTCAAGCATGCAAACAAACCTTCTCACAAAGAAGCACTAGTTGGTGATGGAATTGAACATCACATGATCGATGTGAAAAGGGGATGAGTTTTGGCGGGCGGGAAAGTTACGCTGAAAATCTACTTAACAAACTAACGCCCTTCTGCAAGTTACCTCACCGAGTAGTGGGAAACCATCCAAGTATTTCGAGTGAGTCTAGCCAACATCGATCCCAAGTACAACACCACCTTCCCTGTGATGTCACCTTGGGTAGGAAGTATAAAATATTATGGCCTCTATGGTACCACCTATTATACCAAATCAAATGAAAGACAATCGGAAATAGACACCAAGACCAACAAATCAGGGTTGATTACTCTTCCAACCCCAATGCAGCCTTGTGCTCGACCCTTGTGTTAGAAGGGATTCCCAAAGTTAGTGATATAGAATTTGGATTTCACTCCCTAACTCAAAGCTCTATGTTTTTTTTTGTATATTTGGAAAGTTATTCTCACAATATGATCTAGATGGGTCTCAATGGCCATCCACCTTTTCCACTGAATCACCATTTTGAGCCTGTGGTTTTGATAAACCATGACATTCACCCTTTTGGTGGTGAATGGAATGTAATGTCAACTTCATTTGTTAATTACAAACATCATGTAATGGTATTATGTACATGCCTACAACATATCATTAATGCACCAGATCACATTAGAACTTCGCAGTTAAGAGCACTCGGGATAGAGTAGTACTGGGATGGGTGATCTCTCAGGAAGTCCTAGTATTTTACATGCCTATGGAATTTTATAAACTTGGTCCAATTTATCCCACATGCATCATGAGAATTGTTCTCCTCTCACTCTCTTATACATAATTGAGCTAAAGGAGGCCCTTTAAGCATGCAATGGAGTGTGATGTAAATCCTCTTGTGAATGAAGCATAGCCAACATCTCTTTCTTTTTAGAGATAAGCTACCCCATTTTTCCAGTTTGTGTTCTACAATGTTTTTCTATCTTATTCAGTAATAAAAGTTTGGTTTAATTGTATTTCTGTGTTCTCTTCTATATTTTTGTGTATTTCATTATTATATCTCAGTTATATTTCTGCCTTCATGTTGTTCTCAAAATAATATGGATCAGTGGTATCAAAGCAGTCTGCTCCTTGTCATTTCTCAGGGTAGGTCCCAGACGAGTTCAAGGGATAGAGATTCGGGTCTTGAGCTAGTTTCGCTTGAGGAAAAACACTCTCGCTAGACCAAGTGCCCTCCCATGGCAGAAGCAAAGAGAGATGATAGAGCATGTGATCCTTTCAAGATTTTTCTTGAGTAAGCCCTCGTGTTACAAAGGAACAAGATGATGGAAAACTTTGCTCAGATCCTTCAAAGACTACTGATGGCGACAACTGAGGCATCTTCAACAAGCAACCATTTTTCAAGTGTGACACCCTTCAAGGTACAATTCAATTTTGAGATCCCCTTATTTGAAGGCCAGATAGATGCATATACTCTAGAAAAATGGTTGAATCTTCTAGAAGGTTACTACTTTTTCCAAAAATTTTCCGATAGTGAAAAGATCACCTTCATGCTCCTTAAATCCCTTCCCCATGTCAAATCTTGGTGGGAATGTTACTGGGAGAGGTACACCGCAGATGAATATACACTACTTGGGAGTGAACCCACTTGGGAGACCTTTGTAGATGCCCTAAAGGAGGAGTTCTACCATGTCAGAAACTATGATGACCAATACATGAGATAGACAAGTCTGCATCAAAATAGAGATCAAACAGTGCTGGATTACACCAACATATTTCATACCTTGCACTCAAGTCTAGGTATCAAAGACTCTGAGAAAAACTTGGTTTTAAATTACTGTAGTGGTCTACATAGGTACATCCAAACATAGATGGATTTTCTGGACATCTCTTCATTGGGAGATTCTTATCAATATGCGCTCAAAATTGAGCATAAATTCAAGAAATAGAGTAAGTGGGAGAAGCATGGAAAATGAAAATATAACTCACATAATGAAGGATAGATCAAGGAAGGTCAACCTCAAGAGAGCCAACTCCAAATGCAAGCAAAGAAGGGTAACGATAAATCTAAGAAAGACACTGGAAAGTGGTGTGAGTTCCACAACAGCCCTTGGCATAACACTGATGAATTTCGCTCAATACAATCATTGATGGCCAAGCTCAAATATAAAGATCTAAACCCCAACTTGGACCATGATTCAAAAAATGATAAAAGGAGATAGATCGTTGATTCAAAACCCACTGTTACTGTCGCAACTACAACAATCCAACTAGAAGAGGATCCTGAGGAAGGGGAGTGACTCTTCCATTCATAGATGTGGGTGAAGGGGACCCCACTGCATTTTATTATTGATAGAGGAAGCCAAAAGAAACCATATCAGTAGAGGTTTTCAAGCAATTGGATTTTCCAACAACACCACACCCACAACCCTACAACATCAAGTGGCTTCACCAAGTTCAAGATCTTTGTGTCAAACAACAATGTTGCATGTCCTACAACATCAAGGCCTTCAAGGATGAGGTATTGTGTGATGTTTCCCCACTAGAAGTCTGTGATGTTCTATTAGGCCAACCAGATATGTGTAGGCGTCATGCTATTTATGAGTCTTGAACCTGTAGCGTCATTGTTACTCTGGGGGGTCAGCTATACAGGATACCAGAGGTAGTTTCAACTATTGTCCCACTAAAAAAATGCCACAAAGTAATCTCTTATACTGTAAAGTTTAGCCTATTTACAATCTGACCAAAAGGTGAACAAAAAGAAACTGTAACCATTGCAGCCTTAACCCAAGACCTTTCTATCTAGCAGAAGCATATCGACAATATTGTAGAAGAGTACCAAGATGTTCTTGTTGCACCTACGGGGGTGACTCCACACTGCCCAGTCAAGCAAGGTTATAAAAGAACCTTTCATACTCTTCATTCTGCATATTCACCGACAAAGTCCTTGCACACTCAGGTAGATCATGCAGCTAGATTGGTTGAACGAATTCAACCCCTCCAACAACAGGTTCATGATATCCTCAACAAGTTAAGCATGACAACTTCTTCAGCAAGGCGATCAACACACCAAGCTTCATATTTAGAAGAAGTCTCTCCATATCCCAAGGGAACTTGACGCAATGGGGACCATTTCTTCCTAAGGGGGGAGGAATGATCCAGATAGATCTTGGTGGCCATCCACCTTTTCCAATGAATCACCATTTTGAGCCTGTGGTTTTGATAAACCATGACATTCATCATTTTGGTGGACAATGGAATGTAATTTCATCTTCATTTGTTAATTACAGACATCATGTAACGGTCTTATGTACATGACTACAACATAGCGTTAATGTGCCAGATCCCAGTAGAACTCCGATTTTAAGCGCGCTTGGGCTAGAGTAGTACTAGGATGGGTGAACTCCCATTAATTCCTAGTATTTTACATGCCTATGGCATTTTATAAACTTAGTCCACTTTATCACACATGCATCATGGGAATTGTTCTCCTCTCACTCTCTCATACATAATTGAGGTGAAGGAGTCCCTTTAAGCATGCAATGAAGTGTGATGTAAATCTTTTTATGAATGAAGCATAGTCAACATCTCTTTCTTTTTAGAGATAAGCTATCCCATTTTTCCATTTTGTGTTCTACATTTTTTTTCTATCTTATTCAGTAATAAAAGTTGGGTTTTACTGTATTTCTATGTTCTTTTCTATATTTTTTTTGTATTTCATTGTTATATCTTGGTTATATTTCTGTCTTCATGTCATTCTCAAAATAATCTGGATCATAATCCTATTCCAAAGATCTACACCTAAGCTAAGATGGGTTTGAAGAGCCTTAGAAAAGTTGCTAGATAAAATTTTATTAGCGCTTTATTTTAGGATTTTGTTACTCAAAGAAGTGGTCGTGAAACTGATGGTGTTTTGACTCAACTCTTTAAACCATGCAAGAGGAAAATGAAATGCAATAATTTCAACTTCGATGAAAACTAGATATGGGAAGGAGCAAGAGGTTTCCATGGATCCCTGTAAGAGTCTTTGGAAGCATGTCATATTTAATATTTCAATATAGCCCACTTAATGGAATCATTCCCGAAAATAAATTTCCCTGGGCTTACATTAATGGTTTCATGGATGAGCCACATGGTGCCATGTTTTTTATAATATTAAACTCCATTATCTCATATTGAAGGACTTACTAATGCAATGTAATAAAGTGGAATAATGTGACACTTGTCAGTGTAATAAAGTTCTATAAAGAAGAATTGCAGGGTGATGTCTCTGAAGGACAGTTTCATGGAAATAATAATGAGGACAAATGACCATGTGTAAGGGAACTCTAAATGTAAAGAAGGAATAAATGGCTATAGAGAGCATAGAATGGGTATTGCATACCAATAAGAACAAGACTACAACACCCATGATATGTGTTTATGTCTAGATTTATAGATGATAAAGCCTAGGTGTTTGAAGGGTGTTCCCATTAAGTAGGGATGAGATTGCTAAGAGGAGTGGAGGTCCATTAATAAAAATTATTTAAGTCTTGAATAAAGGTTCACCCATTATCTTTTAATTAAGGGATGACAAGACAATTGGGGTACATAATTCAAGGAGGGGTGGTGGAGAGCCATATGTTCTCATAAAAGATAGGTTAGAAGGGTGTGCCACTCATATCCTTATCAATAAATGAATAATTAATTGAATAAATAATAAAAAGTAAAAATGGTATAAAGGATAGGGGATATGAAAGTTGGGAGGAGTGTTTTTAGGAATTGAAATAAGTAAAACAAAGAGAGGTTTTAGTTTTTCCTTGGAAAGTGAAAACAAAGGAAATAATATAATTCTAATTTAGTGTTTGAGCTATGAGCTAAGGATTCAAAAGATTGATGGGATTTATTTAATGACAATTTTATGAGTTTGGTTGCTTTTAGATGTTAAATAATTAGGGGAAAAGGGATCCATTAAGTATCATGATTCCATAGGGCATATTATTAGGCAATCCAATTTGGAGCAAGTAGAGGAAAACACCAAGTTGAAAAGGAGGATAACAGATTTGGAATCTAAAGTGATTCCTAAACCATTATTTATGTAACCATTGGCCATTAGGACACCATATGAACAACTTGAAGAAAATCCCAAGATAATTTCCACAATAAAATGAGCCCAAGGGTTATTGTAGGGGGTTAGGGAGACAATTGCAACCAAAATTGAAAAAATATTGAATTTGTTGATGGATATATGGGAATTCACATCCTTCCTTTAGTGTCTTGGCGAGGGAGACTAATAGGATTTGAGGCAAGTATGGGTAGGGGAGAAGAAGATGATATTTCCCTCTCCTTCCAACACAAAAATAGAACTAACTCAAACTTGAAAAAACAAAAAAAGACTATTCTCGCATTAGCAATGTAAATTCATGAAGTGTGTAGAGGTACTCACCATCCTCACCCTCTCCCTTAGTCTCGGTGTCACTTGATCAATTTTATAGATGGCCCTCGACGGGTGCAACTATTTCCCTCCAATCGGTATCATAATCACCTGATAGTACCATCGATGCAATCTGTCTCGTGCGTAGGTGAAAGTATGAGAGATTAGAGCATAGTGAACCTAGGTTAAGTGATATTCCATCCACTCAGTCTCAGAATCACCTCATGATATTACCCTTGATGCAGGTCACGTGTAGGTGCATGTATCAGAGTTTAGAGCATAGTGAACTCATGCAGTTTAAGTGATATAATATATATTGGATTAAGTGATATGATATGTTATAGTGTTAAAGCACATAGATTAAGAGGTTATAAGGGTTAGATCGGTTATAGGTTACATATGTTAAGGGTTAATAGATGTGATAGGTGTTAAGGGTTTATGGTTAGGGATAATAGGGGTAGGGGATAATGGATTTTAAAGTTACGGTTGTATGTGTTAGGGTTACATATTAGGGGTTATAGTATTTTGGAGTTAATTGGATTAAGGCTATAAGGTTGAAGAGACAAGGGTTACATGGGTTGGGAGTGTTAATGGTTAAAAATTATAAGGTTTAAGAATTACAAGAGTTAGAATTTAGAGTTTATAAGTGCTACACGTTCTACATGATGTTAAGGGTTAGGACGTAGGATTTAAGGGTTAGGAATTATACCTATTAGAGGTTAGGGGCTATAAGAGTTATAAGAGATAATCCTTAGGGGTTGTGTTTTTTATTGGTTTTAGGGGTTATAGAATTTAGTTGAGGTGATAGGTGTTATGATGATGATAGTGGGTTATAGGGGTACATTATTAATTTTACTAGTTAAGGGTAATATGGGGTATTAGGAATAGTTAGAGGCTATATTGGTTAAATATTAATGACAATATTGATTAATGTTTCCATCACTTAGGGATTAGTTGTTAAAGTTTTATATTTATAATTGTTAGTGGCTAGTTGTTATAGGTTGTATGGGTAATTGGTTTAAGGCCGATGAAGGGTGATATAGGTTAAGAATAGAGGTTGATGATTATGATTATAAGGTATGGGGTTTAAATGAGATAGGGGTTAAATTTCTTAGGGGATATGGGAATTGGGGTTAGGAATTATATTTGATAGTGGTGATAATGATTATGAGGGATGTTCATATATTGTAGGGGTTAGTGGTTATATATTTTAAGGGTTATAGGGGTGATAATTGTTAATGGCCATAAGATTTTTAAGGGTTGGGTATAACGAGTTATTTAGCGTTCATATTTATCCATTATAACCACAAACCCTAAAACCCTGAAAATTTACAACCATTGATGCTTATAACACATAATGCACACCATGTAACCCCTAAAAAACCCAATTGCTAAGATATATCCCCTAACTCTTACAACTCTTAAATCCTAACCCTTACCAACAATAATACATATAACCCTTAACCTATAGATTCTCTTATAACCCTTAAACCCTAATCCTTTAACATAAAAAACTAAATGTGAAACAGTCATAACCCTTTAGACCTAACCCTATTACCCTTAATCAATAATCCATTAAAACCCTTAAGCACTATAAAACCTAAACTCTATCTCATAAATCCTAATTCCTCCAAACATTAATGTGTATCAACCCTACTAATCCCTTATAACCCTTGAAACATATAAAATTTATCTCAAAAATCATGATAATCCTTAAACCATATAACCCATAAACCCTAGCTTACATAACTTGTACAATGTTTATCTTCAATTTAAACCCTATAATTGCTAATGTCTACCCTAAAAACCCTAAAAACTAACCGTTAACTCCTAAATTCTAACCACTACACCATATAACACTCTTATGCAACCTCACAATTATAACATATTTCCCTTGTAATGCTTAAGTCTTATCACCCCCACCAATATTAACCCATATAACCATACACACATACTCCCTAACCCATGATTTACAAAACACCTATAAGTCCTAACCATTATAGACCCTATCATCATTAACCCCATAATCATTATCCCCAATGATCCTATCACTCCTACAAAACTAAACCTTTAACTTATATTTCTTTTCTTTGTTTTTTGCTCTCACATAAGTACTTTTTTGCTCCATAAAGAATATTAGTATGAAATCATTATTTAAATATTACATCTCATCTATCGCCTTCTTCTTGCCATGACCAAAATCATGGGCCTAATTGGCATGATGTTGGTTCTGAATGACACAAACGATGAATATAAAGAGTGGGTATGTGAGTGATCTTTGAGTCTAGAAACCATCCCATATCATCAAGGCATGAGAACAGTAAATCCATGTGAAATTTTGTTGTATACAGAAACATTTTGAAAACATTTCAACATTAATGGCCCCATTCATAGGTCATTGTTTCCCATCATGTACTCTAGCCCTAGTACAATGTCTATTAATAGTTGTTTCCTTTAAAATTTGACCAAGAAAATTAAAACTAAATGAGGACAATATGGATTGATATATAGAGTGGGTGTGTGAGTAATATTTGATTCTAGAAACCCTTCCATATCATCAAGGCATGAGAACAATCTATAGATGTCAAATTTTAGTACATATGAAACATTTTGAAAGAATTTCAATGTTGGCCCCATTCATAGGTTACTATTTCCCATCATGTACTCTATCCCTAGTACACTGTCTTTATCTATTTCCTTTAAAATATGACTGAGACGCACATCCCCACATCTAGTACTCCAAGGGAATGCAATAACATCGATAAAGAAGTACTTGATTAATTGTAGAAGCTTCAATATCAATTGTTTCTTGTCTTTGTTTTTTTCTCTCATCTAAGTACTCTTTTTCTCCATAAAGAATATTAGTATAAAATCATTATTTAAATACAAAATATCATCTATTTCCTTCTTCTCACCACTACCAAAATTATGGGCCTAATTGGCATGATGTTCGTTCTGAATGAAACAGACGATGAATATAAAGAGTGGGTGTGTGAGTGATCTTTGAGTCTGGAAACCATCCCATATCATCAAGGAATGAGAACAGTAAATCCATGTCAAATTTTAGTGCATACATAAACATTTTGAAAACATTTGAACATTGGCCCCATTCACAGGTCATTGTTGCCCATCATGTACTCTAGCCCTAGTACAATGTCTTTTAATAGTTTCTTCCTTTAAAATTCGACCGATAAAATTAAAATGAAACAAGGACGAGATGGGTTGATATATACAATGTGTGTGTGAGTGATATTTGAGTCTGGAAACCCTCCCATATCGTCAAGGCAAGTGAAAAATATTCCATGTGAAATTTCAGTGCATACAAAAACATTTTGAAAGAATTTCAACTTTGGCCCCATTTAAAGGTTACTGTTTCCCATCATGTAATCTATCCCTAGTACAATGTATTTTAGCTGTTTCCTTTAAAATATGACCGAGAGGCATTTCCCCACATCTAGTGCAGCAAGGGCATGTAATAACATTGATAAATAAGTACTTGATTAATCACACAAGCTTCAATATCAATTATTTCTTGTGTTTTGTTTTTGCTCTAATATAAGTACTCTTTTTCTCCATAAAGAATATTAATACAAAATAATTATTTAAATACGAAATCTCATCTATTTCCTTCTTCTCACCATGACCAAAATCATGTGCCTAATTGTCACGATGTTGGTTCTAAACGACACAGGCGATGAATATAAAGAGTGGGTGTGTGAGTGATATTTGAGTATGGAAACCATCCCATATCGTTAAGGCATGATAATAGTAAATCCATGTCAAATTTAGGTGCATACATAAAAATTTTGAAAACATTTCAACATTGTCCCCATTCACATGTCACTGTTTCCCATCATGTACTCTAGCCCTATTACAATGTCTTTTAATAATTGTTTCCTTTAAAATTCGACTGAGAAAATTAAAACAAAATGAGGATGATATGGGTTGATATATAGAGTGGGCGTGTGAGTGATATTTGAGACTAGAAACCCTCCCATATTGTCAAGGAATTCAAACAGTCTATCCATGTTAAATTTCATTGCATACAGAAACATTTTGAAAACATTTCAACATTGGCCATATTCACAGGTCACTGTTGCTCATCATGTACTCTGGCCCTAATATAATGTCTTTTAATATCCATTTCCTTTAAAATTCGAATGAGAAAATTAAAATGAAATGAGAATGAGATGGGTCGATATATAGAGTGGGTGTGTGAGTAATATTTGAGTCTGGAAACCTTTCCATATTGTCAAGGCATGCGAATAGTCTATCGATGTCAAATTTAAGTGCATAGAGAAACATTTTGAAAGAATTTCAATGTTGGCCCCATTCATAGGTTACTGTTTCCCATCATGTACTCTATCCCTAGTACAATGTCTTTTAGCTATTTCCTTTAAAATACAATCAAGATGCACGTCCCCACATCTAGTACTGCAAGGGAATGCAATAAAGTTGATAAATAAGTACTTGATTAATCACAAAAGCTTCAATATTAGTTATTTCTTATATTTGTTTTTTTCTTTCATCTAAGTACTATTTTTATCCATAAAGAATATTAGTACAAAATCATTATTTAAATACAAAAGATCATTTATTTCCTTCTTCTCGCCACGACCAAAATCATGGGCCTAATTGGCATGATGTTGGTTTTGAACGACACATAAGATGAATATAAAGAGTGGGTATGTGAGTGATCTTTGAGTCTGGAAACCCTACCATATCGTCAATGCATACAAACAATATATTCATGCCAAATTTTGGTGCATACAGAAACATTTTGAAAAAATTTCAACGTTGGCCCCATTCACAGGTCACTATTTCCCA
>JZKD02S0777838.1:0-14696 GCA_000966675.3 Picea glauca | reverse complement strand
GTTTTAAAAAGACACCCAAAACCGTGATGTTCCTTGCATCTTGGCTTGAGAACGTTACAACTTCCATGATTTTAATTACTATTGATAAATATAATAAAATTTTTGAATTGATGTTTCATAGATGCATGGATTTGAGATAGATATTGATATTTTGGTACCTTTGCATCATTTAGTTATCCATGGTTGGCTTAGCAAAAATGTAGCAAAGATGTAGCAATTTTTATCACGCCTATTGGTATTGGTATTGACAATGCATATTGGTATTGGTATTGGTATTGGAAATGCAATGGCATTGGTATGCAGTGGTATGGTATTAGTATTCGTATTGGTATTGGTATGGTATTGATATTGGTATGGTATAGTATGGTATGGTATGGTATAGTATAGTATTGTTATTGGTATTGGTATGGTATTGGTATTAGTATGGTATTAGTATGGTATTGGTATTCTCCACTTTAGTTCTCCTATTGACTTCCTACCTAAAATACCCACTCCACTTGCATTCCATTTGACTATTCATTTTTGGCTAGTGTAGTTGCATGGGCCTTGTCCAAACAGATCTGTGGGAGCTTACAAAACTCTGTTATGATGCTCAGTTTGGATTTTATTTCCCTGGACCAAATTGGCCACATGTCCTTGAATGACTTGAGTAGGCGAGTTGCAACTATCGATAAAACTCAAACCGAGACTTGGATGCATGAACCGCCAGTTTCATTGGATCCCGAGCACCTAGTTTCAACTATTGGGACTCCTACACTATCATTCCGTCGACAGGAAAACAATTTGTTGGAGTATCTCCAACACTAGGGTTTTGGTCAATGAGGCATAGTGCAATTTCTGAAGAGGAGGTCGATTTTCAAGAACACTGTTTCGGGTATTTTTGGCTAGTGTAGTCACGTGGGCCTTGCCCAAACAGACTTGTGGGAGCTTACGAAAGTCCAATATACTACTCGGTTTGGATTTTATGCCCTCGGAAAAAATTGACCACATGTCCCTAAATGGCTTGAGGAGGCGAGTTGCAACTCACGATAAAACTCAAACTGGGACTCAGATGCATGAACCGCTAGTTGCATTGGATTCAAAGCACCAAGTTTCAACTATTGGGGCCCCTATGCTATCATTATGTCGATCGAAAAACCATTTGTTGGAGTATCTCAGGCACTAGGGTTTTGGTCAACGAGGCATAGTGCAATTTCTGAAGATGAGGTCAATTTTCAAGAACACTCTATCGAGCATTTTTTGCTAGTGTAGTCACATGGGCCTTGGCCAAACAGACTTGCGGGAGCTTACAATTTTTTTTTATGCTACTCGGTTTGGATTTTATGCCCCCAGACCAAATTGGCCACATGTCCTTGAATGGTTTGAGGAGGCGAGTTGAAACTATCGATAAAACTCAAACCAAGACTCAGATGCACAAAATGTCAGTTGCATTAGATCCAGAGCACTGAGTTTCAACTATTGGGGCTCCTACGCTATCATTCTATCAACCGGAAAACCATTTGTTGGAGTATCTCCAACACTAGAGTTTTGATCAACGAGGCATAGTGCAATTTCTGAAGAGGTCGATTTTCAAGAAGCTCGTGTTGGGTCTTTTTGGCTAGTGTAGTCATGTGGAACTTAGCCAAAAAAACTTGCGAGAGCTTATGAAAGTCCGTTATGCTACCTGGTTTGGATTTTATGCCCCTGGACCAAATTGACTGCATGTCCCTAAATGCCTTGAGGAGGCAAGTTGCAACTCACGATAAATCTCAAATCGAGAATCAGATGCATGAACCGTCAGTTGCATTGGATTAAGAGCACCAATTTTCAGCTAGTGGGGCCCCTACGCTATCATTTTGTCGACCAGAAAACCATTTGTTGGAGTGTAATGTTCCCAAGCCAATATGTAAGGAACATCACGGTTTTGGGTGTCTTTTTTAAACTTTTTCTGGTTGTTGTATTTCGTCAAGCACTTTGTTGATTTACTTATTTGTATGTGTTTACTTGCAGGCTGGCCTCTTGAATTCGCCCTTAGGGTTTATGTTGATGAATGTAATGTGTGTTGCAGAAATAAACAAGAAGATACTATAATGGAACATACCTCAACCATATACAAAATCCACAATATGATAGACAAGACAAAACACCTTAGATATGATTTTATTCATAAATAGAAGAACTTGCTACAATAAGGAGGCTGATCTGGAATGCTCAATAGATGGCTTCAATAACACAATAGATGTTGCTACAAAATGCTCCAATAGAAGACCACAAGCCTCCAAAGGCTGAATAATAATGAAGACCAATACAAGAGTGAGATCTGACCATATGAAGTGCCAAGCCCTCGGCTGGAAGATGCCACTCCCTAGTAGAAGATTGAAACCCTCAATAATTCAACCCCACTAAAGAAGCCTCAAAATGAATCCAATGAATATGCCAAACTGTATATCGGGATGTGTAGATTCCCCTCCTGAAATATCAAACCGAAATACCAAGGAATGCTCCTCCAAATGTTGAATCCTCAAGTGGAGTTGCGCCCTCCTAAAATTGTCAAACCCTATAATTTCGGCCCTGATGAAGGAGGCCTCCAAATGACCTAAAACTCACTAGAAAGGTAGATCGGGACACTTCAAGTCACTGGGTGAAGTCTCAGGGTCAGATATGAAGTATAAAACCTCCAAACTGAATAGATATTAATCTGAAAAATTCCTTCCTTCTCTTCAATTCGTCCAATGCATCCAATAAATCAAATGACACGTGAAACTCCTTTGGAATGAACTATATCTAATGGCCAAGACCCTACAATGAAAACCCAGGTGCTAGAATCTACTGAAGCCCTTCCAATCCCTTGGAATGAACTTCCCTCAAAGAATGGTGCACCCCCCTTGCTGGAAACCCCCAACGATGTGCCCACCTTCTCATCCTGTGCCTGTGGCTAGTGTAGAACCCTCCTGAACTGAATAGATATGAACTAGAATGGTGTGGAGGAGTATTTCATCCCCGAGACCAAGCTTGGGACAAGCTAGGTCGAATCTTTCACCATCGAATCGTCCTCTAGGGTTTTTTCAGTCAAAACCCTCAGAACCCCCAAGAGATGGACCCTCTAGCTAGAAGCGAGATATCAAAATGATAAACATACATGAATGATTCAATAGAGGCCCTTGCCTTTCTTTTATACTTCCTGCTCACCTCCTCCATCCAAAGTGACTTTCATTTTATTAATATTTAATTAATTAATTAAATCACTTTAATTAATTAATTAACCTTTTTACCTTTGAAAAGCACCTTATCCCTCCTTGTGGATTCTCTGGCCACTGAAAGTCACTTCTCATCATCCCATCCCATAGTGTTGTTCCTCCTAATTCTAATGAGCTATTACATTGATAGGTTCCTCCAAGTAATGTGCCCAAAATGACCTCTTCAGTTAATTTAATTAACTTATAGCTCAAAATACTCAAAATCATGGAAATCGTCGGAATGCAATGAAACAAAATCCGACCTGTGTGGAATGGATCATAATGATGAAATGGGATGAGCGATGCAATCCGAATCCCAAAATGCCTCTCAATAACCCCTATACTCACTACAACATCCATCTGGCTACTCTGGTCATCATAAACCTCTGCAATATAATGATGTCCCAAAGTGGGGACATTACAGTCCTCCCTGCTAGAAAATTTCTTGTCCTCAAGAAATAACCAAATCCCCTCAAGTATAATACTAGGATCCCATGTCCACCTGTGGGATACATAGTAGAACCCATCCAAAGATGAAAATCATACACTTTGCCACCTGGGTCCCATATCAAGTCATGAACTACTAACCCCTGGGAAGCATAATCCTGAAATATACCAACTCTGTGAGTCTCCTGCATATGACACATGGCCTCATCTCGGAATGAATCCATCCTCCAAGTCTCTACCAAGATCCACATGTCCTCCATCAACTGCACATGCTGATGCCATAATGAGGTGTTGCAAGACCTCCGTGAGACACCCTCAAGCGATGTGATCCCCTCAACACTGAAGATCAATGGAAAGTTAGAACAAATTCCCCATGCAAAGGTTCACTCGCCCCTGTCATTCAGTGAAATTCTCAACCCTACAATCCCTAGGTCCCATGCTAACCTATGTCAAATATCACCATGCTAGCCCTGCACTACTCTGACCACGAATGTATGCCCCCTGCATACATACTAGATCCTCCTCTCCTAGATCCTCAAGCTGAAATACCTGTGACCACCAGACCTGTTGTCCAAAAATTGTATCTGTAAAGACATATCTGTAGAAGAAGTACCTGTCCACCCATGTCCACGTCCAATCATGATGATCAAGAGTGAAAAGTTTCCTCACTTTATCGGACAAATCCTTGTAGGCCCACTCCAACCCAACCCAAGGTGGAGTAAGTGACTCTCTGGTGTAACCTGGGTCATCATGACGTAAAACGTCCTGCTAACAAAGTGAACTCCCAGATCCCATGGAAAAATTGGAATTTTATCACTTCCAATCTCCTCTAATTGCTCCTGTGTCAGACTGATCACTATCAGAAGCCCTCTGAGCTCATCTGCTATCATCTGGCCTATGATGCTCACCATCACGTACCAAGTCTCAACTTGATGCCCATGATTACTCACCTCTATCCGACTAGATGCCGTAGAAACACTCATGTCAGGTGGTCTAGGCCTAGCCACTCCCCATGTCCTCAACCACTGTCTATCTCTCCTCATGTTGTTTTCCATGATAACAGTTTCAGAAGGGGATAACATAGACATATGTAGCCAATCGACGGACTAAAAAATACCACTTGCCTTGGTCAATCCCAAGGGTTCGACCAAAATCTCATCTACTAGTACCCATGATAACTGCTCGACTGTAGTCATCACTAAACCCCAATCATCAGGTACAATTAGAAGTACCTCCTCCAACTGCTGGTAAACCAATCTCCATCTCTCATCTCCCATGCAACTGTTGAAATAGTGAAGGTGAGATCTCATAACCATGTGTTGCTGCAAAGGAGTAGCATCTGCATGCTCCCCCAAGTGTGTCTCCTCCCTGCAAGGAAATACGCCCCACTGAATCCCACCATACATCTCAACATGTCTTTGTGAGCTATCACTCATCACTATATTCTCTGGCATACTCATGTCATCTCCCATAGAGTCATTCTACATGATAGATCTTGGGCACACTATTGGATCAACCTCTACATGGAGGTCAACCTCTCTCGGAACACGAATGAAAGTGTCCTCCAACAATTGGTGCTCCTTTGTTAGATCACCAACATCCCCTAGAAATGTGACTGGATGATATACATGAGTGTCCACTAGGACAAATGAAGTGGATATCTGATGAATCTCCTTAAGAGGCTCATCTAACCTAGACTTTGATTCTTGAAGGGCTATCTGTATGCCTCTCAATAATCCTCACGTGATCTCCAACTCCCGAGTGAGTCGGTCCATCTCCAACTCCTTCTCCCTCAAGGCCCTATGATACAACTTG
Organism: Picea glauca; assembly: GCA_000966675.3. NCBI lineage: Eukaryota > Viridiplantae > Streptophyta > Pinopsida > Pinales > Pinaceae > Picea > Picea glauca. The sequence continues at coordinate 9,219 of JZKD02S0777838.1, read as the reverse complement.
TCAATCCCCAGTAGGTAGTTCCTATCTGTCAACAACTGCTGGTAGTCATTCCTCATCATAAACACTCTCTCCCTGAGAGTGTGAAAATCGTCCATGGAAAATCCTCCATTTGAGATGCCATGTGCCATTGATGCTCTCCAATAGTAATCTACCATCAATGCATGCATGTCATCACTGTGCTTGGTGGTTGCTATGATCATATCCTCACTGAATCTCAACTGTTTTGTTAAGTGGTGTGACTCCTGATCATAGTCATGCTAAGGTGCCACCTCATATCCCTCACTATTGGTGTCAGTCCTACTAGTGTCAACTTTGGAATCCCCAAAAAAACTCTCTTAATAAGATAACATGTTGAAATGCCCATTGTCTACTATGCTGCTGGGTCCTCCTGCATGCCACTACACCCCATAACTAGATGCTATCTCCATCTGAATCACACCGTATCCTGTATGAGCAGTCATATCCTCTTCTGCACTCACCCTGCTACTATCATCTGTGCCTAGATCCCATATGGATGTATCCAAACATGTGCTATGGTCATATTGACTTCTAAATAGTGCATCCTCATCAATGTAGGCCGATCCTAGAAGTAAGTGCTCCATCAACCTGTCAGCATCCACAATCTTCTCAACTAACGAAGTCTCCAAAAACTGTAACTCAATCTCCTCATGTTGATCTGTATGTGTAAGGTCAATTGTCTATACGTCCTATATCTCCTCCTGGATCGGTGGATCTACTTTGGTGGGAATCCCTCACACAAGGCTCCTCAATAATATCTGACATGCCACTGATATCCTCATGTGATGTGGCTATCGTAGGTGTCTTAAAGGATGACAAATGTGGCACGTCCCTCATAGGGAGCTCATCATATCTAGGTGCTAACACGTGCAAACCCCCACTAATGTCTCCACTCCGCTGAGGTGTAGGGTCATCAACACCATGTGATATGTATGCTGAAGTATAAGTTCCATCATCTTGTCCCTTCGACTATCTATCCACTACACAAGGGTCATCAACCTCATCAAGCGTTCTAGTAGCATCAACCTCTGTACAAGAGTCACTATCACTAGCCTCTATGAAAGAGTGACTATCATCATCGGACTGTCCCAAATCAAAATCTATCACTCCATCCTCACACATCTTATCATCACTGTCATAGTTCACCTCAATAATATGCTTCTTGCCCTTACCCCTACACCTATGATCTGGTTCCCAAGACACCTTGCAACTGTATCAAAGTTGTGTGCTCCTAATGGGTGTGGGGTTACTCTGTTCTTCTTTCCATCTAGCGGTTTAGGCCATGTATTCCATTGCCTAATTGACCCCAAATGTAATCTCCTTTGTGCTCCATCTAGGATATTCCAAGGATAAATAGTGTTAGAATGTTATTTGAGCCCTAGTGCTCTCACTAAGGTCACAGTAATATTCCCCCCTACTACGTACCGTCTCTCTAATAAAATCCCCAATATCCATCTCCTCTTATGGAAGACCCCTCTATGGATCTGCATGCATGTGCTAATTCCCACTGGTTGGCAGAAATCTAAGCTCTGATACTATTGTAATGTTCCCAAGCCAATATGCAAGGAACATCACGGTTTTGGGTGTCTTTTTTAAACATTTTCTGGTTGTGGTATTTCGTCAAACACTTTGTTGATTTACTTGTTTGTATGTGTTTACTTGCAGGTTTGCCTCTTGATTTCGGCCTTAGGGTTTATGTTGATGAATGTAATGTGTGTTGCGAGAATAAACAAGAAGATACCGTAATGGAACATACCTCAACCATATGCAAGATACACAATATGATAGACAAGACAAAACACCTTAGATCTCATTTTATTCATATATAGAAGAACTTGCTACAATGAGGAGGCCGATCTGGAATGCTCAATAGATGGCTCCAATAACACAATAGAAGATGCTACAAAATGATCCAATAGAAGACCACAAGCCTCCAAAGGCTGAATAATAATGAAGACCAATACAAGAGTGAGATCTGACCATATGAAGTGTCAAGCCCTCAACTGGAAGATGTCATGCCCTAGTAGAAGACTGAAACCTTCAATAATTTGGTCCCACTGAAGAAGCCTCCAAATGAATCCAATGATGATGCCAAAATGTAGATCTGGATGTGTAGAGTCCCCTCCTGAAATCTCAAACCGAAATACCAAGGAATGCTCCTCCAAATGTTGAATCCTCAAGTGGAGTTGTGCCCTCCTAAAACTGTTAAACCCTATAATTTTGGCCCTAATGAAGGAGGCCTCCAAATTCCCTGAAACTCACTAGAAAGGTATATTGGGACACTGCAAGTCANATGGACCCTCTAGCTAGAAGCGAGATATCAAAATGATAAACATACATGAATGATTCAATAGAGGCCCTTGCCTTTCTTTTATACTTCCTGCTCACCTCCTCCATCCAAAGTGACTTTCATTTTATTAATATTTAATTAATTAATTAAATCACTTTAATTAATTAATTAACCTTTTTACCTTTGAAAAGCACCTTATCCCTCCTTGTGGATTCTCTGGCCACTGAAAGTCACTTCTCATCATCCCATCCCATAGTGTTGTTCCTCCTAATTCTAATGAGCTATTACATTGATAGGTTCCTCCAAGTAATGTGCCCAAAATGACCTCTTCAGTTAATTTAATTAACTTATAGCTCAAAATACTCAAAATCATGGAAATCGTCGGAATGCAATGAAACAAAATCCGACCTGTGTGGAATGGATCATAATGATGAAATGGGATGAGCGATGCAATCCGAATCCCAAAATGCCTCTCAATAACCCCTATACTCACTACAACATCCATCTGGCTACTCTGGTCATCATAAACCTCTGCAATATAATGATGTCCCAAAGTGGGGACATTACAGTCCTCCCTGCTAGAAAATTTCTTGTCCTCAAGAAATAACCAAATCCCCTCAAGTATAATACTAGGATCCCATGTCCACCTGTGGGATACATAGTAGAACCCATCCAAAGATGAAAATCATACACTTTGCCACCTGGGTCCCATATCAAGTCATGAACTACTAACCCCTGGGAAGCATAATCCTGAAATATACCAACTCTGTGAGTCTCCTGCATATGACACATGGCCTCATCTCGGAATGAATCCATCCTCCAAGTCTCTACCAAGATCCACATGTCCTCCATCAACTGCACATGCTGATGCCATAATGAGGTGTTGCAAGACCTCCGTGAGACACCCTCAAGCGATGTGATCCCCTCAACACTGAAGATCAATGGAAAGTTAGAACAAATTCCCCATGCAAAGGTTCACTCGCCCCTGTCATTCAGTGAAATTCTCAACCCTACAATCCCTAGGTCCCATGCTAACCTATGTCAAATATCACCATGCTAGCCCTGCACTACTCTGACCACGAATGTATGCCCCCTGCATACATACTAGATCCTCCTCTCCTAGATCCTCAAGCTGAAATACCTGTGACCACCAGACCTGTTGTCCAAAAATTGTATCTGTAAAGACATATCTGTAGAAGAAGTACCTGTCCACCCATGTCCACGTCCAATCATGATGATCAAGAGTGAAAAGTTTCCTCACTTTATCGGACAAATCCTTGTAGGCCCACTCCAACCCAACCCAAGGTGGAGTAAGTGACTCTCTGGTGTAACCTGGGTCATCATGACGTAAAACGTCCTGCTAACAAAGTGAACTCCCAGATCCCATGGAAAAATTGGAATTTTATCACTTCCAATCTCCTCTAATTGCTCCTGTGTCAGACTGATCACTATCAGAAGCCCTCTGAGCTCATCTGCTATCATCTGGCCTATGATGCTCACCATCACGTACCAAGTCTCAACTTGATGCCCATGATTACTCACCTCTATCCGACTAGATGCCGTAGAAACACTCATGTCAGGTGGTCTAGGCCTAGCCACTCCCCATGTCCTCAACCACTGTCTATCTCTCCTCATGTTGTTTTCCATGATAACAGTTTCAGAAGGGGATAACATAGACATATGTAGCCAATCGACGGACTAAAAAATACCACTTGCCTTGGTCAATCCCAAGGGTTCGACCAAAATCTCATCTACTAGTACCCATGATAACTGCTCGACTGTAGTCATCACTAAACCCCAACCATCAGGTACAATTAGAAGTACCTCCTCCAACTGCTGGTAAACCAATATCCATCTCTCATCTCCCATGCAACTGTTGAAACAGTGAAGGTGAGATCTCATAACCATGTGTTGCTGCAAAGGAGTAGCATTTGCATGCTCCCCCAAGTGTGTCTCCTCCCTGCAAGGAAATACACCCCACTGAATCCCACCATACATCTCAACATGTCTTTGTGAGCTATCACTCATCACTATATTCTCTGGCATACTCATGTCATCTCCCATAGAGTCATGCTGCATGATAGATCTTGGGCACACTGTTGGATCAACCTCTACATGGAGGTCAACCTCTCTCGGAACACGAATGAAAGTGTCCTACAACAATTGGTGCTCCTTTGCTAGATCACCAACATCCCCTAGCAATGTGACTGGATGATATACCTGAGTGTCCACTAGGACAAATGAAGTGGATATCTGATGAATCTTCTTAAGAGGCTCATCTGACCTAGACTTTGATTCTTGAAGGGCTATCTGTATGCCTCTCAATAATCCTCACGTGATCTCCAACTCCCGAGTGAGTCGGTCCATCTCCAACTCCTTCTCCCTCAAGGCCCTATGATACAACTTGTCAATCCCCAGTAGGTAGTTCCTATCTGTCAACAACTGCTGGTAGTCATTCCTCATCATAAACACTCTCTCCCTGAGAGTGTGAAAATCGTCCATGGAAAATCCTCCATTTGAGATGCCATGTGCCATTGATGCTCTCCAATAGTAATCTACCATCAATGCATGCATGTCATCACTGTGCTTGGTGGTTGCTATGATCATATCCTCACTGAATCTCAACTGTTTTGTTAAGTGGTGTGACTCCTGATCATAGTCATGCTAAGGTGCCACCTCATATCCCTCACTATTGGTGTCAGTCCTACTAGTGTCAACTTTGGAATCCCCAAAAAAACTCTCTTAATAAGATAACATGTTGAAATGCCCATTGTCTACTATGCTGCTGGGTCCTCCTGCATGCCACTACACCCCATAACTAGATGCTATCTCCATCTGAATCACACCGTATCCTGTATGAGCAGTCATATCCTCTTCTGCACTCACCCTGCTACTATCATCTGTGCCTAGATCCCATATGGATGTATCCAAACATGTGCTATGGTCATATTGACTTCTAAATAGTGCATCCTCATCAATGTAGGCCGATCCTAGAAGTAAGTGCTCCATCAACCTGTCAGCATCCACAATCTTCTCAACTAACGAAGTCTCCAAAAACTGTAACTCAATCTCCTCATGTTGATCTGTATGTGTAAGGTCAATTGTCTATACGTCCTATATCTCCTCCTGGATCGGTGGATCTACTTTGGTGGGAATCCCTCACACAAGGCTCCTCAATAATATCTGACATGCCACTGATATCCTCATGTGATGTGGCTATCGTAGGTGTCTTAAAGGATGACAAATGTGGCACGTCCCTCATAGGGAGCTCATCATATCTAGGTGCTAACACGTGCAAACCCCCACTAATGTCTCCACTCCGCTGAGGTGTAGGGTCATCAACACCATGTGATATGTATGCTGAAGTATAAGTTCCATCATCTTGTCCCTTCGACTATCTATCCACTACACAAGGGTCATCAACCTCATCAAGCGTTCTAGTAGCATCAACCTCTGTACAAGAGTCACTATCACTAGCCTCTATGAAAGAGTGACTATCATCATCGGACTGTCCCAAATCAAAATCTATCACTCCATCCTCACACATCTTATCATCACTGTCATAGTTCACCTCAATAATATGCTTCTTGCCCTTACCCCTACACCTATGATCTGGTTCCCAAGACACCTTGCAACTGTATCAAAGTTGTGTGCTCCTAATGGGTGTGGGGTTACTCTGTTCTTCTTTCCATCTAGCGGTTTAGGCCATGTATTCCATTGCCTAATTGACCCCAAATGTAATCTCCTTTGTGCTCCATCTAGGATATTCCAAGGATAAATAGTGTTAGAATGTTATTTGAGCCCTAGTGCTCTCACTAAGGTCACAGTAATATTCCCCCCTACTACGTACCGTCTCTCTAATAAAATCCCCAATATCCATCTCCTCTTATGGAAGACCCCTCTATGGATCTGCATGCATGTGCTAATTCCCACTGGTTGGCAGAAATCTAAGCTCTGATACTATTGTAATGTTCCCAAGCCAATATGCAAGGAACATCACGGTTTTGGGTGTCTTTTTTAAACATTTTCTGGTTGTGGTATTTCGTCAAACACTTTGTTGATTTACTTGTTTGTATGTGTTTACTTGCAGGTTTGCCTCTTGATTTCGGCCTTAGGGTTTATGTTGATGAATGTAATGTGTGTTGCGAGAATAAACAAGAAGATACCGTAATGGAACATACCTCAACCATATGCAAGATACACAATATGATAGACAAGACAAAACACCTTAGATCTCATTTTATTCATATATAGAAGAACTTGCTACAATGAGGAGGCCGATCTGGAATGCTCAATAGATGGCTCCAATAACACAATAGAAGATGCTACAAAATGATCCAATAGAAGACCACAAGCCTCCAAAGGCTGAATAATAATGAAGACCAATACAAGAGTGAGATCTGACCATATGAAGTGTCAAGCCCTCAACTGGAAGATGTCATGCCCTAGTAGAAGACTGAAACCTTCAATAATTTGGTCCCACTGAAGAAGCCTCCAAATGAATCCAATGATGATGCCAAAATGTAGATCTGGATGTGTAGAGTCCCCTCCTGAAATCTCAAACCGAAATACCAAGGAATGCTCCTCCAAATGTTGAATCCTCAAGTGGAGTTGTGCCCTCCTAAAACTGTTAAACCCTATAATTTTGGCCCTAATGAAGGAGGCCTCCAAATTCCCTGAAACTCACTAGAAAGGTATATTGGGACACTGCAAGTCATTGGGTGAAGTCTCAGAGTCAGATATGAAGTATAACCCCTCTAAACTGAATAGATATGAATCTCAAAAATGCCCTCCTTCTCTCCAATTTGTCCAATGCATCCAATAAATCGAATGGCACATGAAACTCCTCCGGAATGCACTAGATATAATGGCCAAGACCCTGCAATGAAAACCCAGGTGTTAGAATCTGACGAAGCCCTTCCAATCCCTTGGAACGAACTTCCCTCAAAGAATGGTGTGCCCCTCTTGATGGAAACCCCCAACGGTGCACCCTCCTTCTCTTCATGTGCCTATAGCTGGTGTAGAACCCTCCTACACTGAATAAATCTGAACTAGAATGGTGTGGAGGAGTATTGCATCCCCGAGACCAAGCTTGGGACAAGCTAGGTGGAATCTTTCNTAGACAAGCCAAAACACCTTAGATCTGATTTTATTCATAAATAGAAGAACTTGCTACAATGAGGAGGCCGATCTGGAATGCTCAATAGATGGCTCTAATGACACAATAGAAGCTTATACAAAATGATCCAATAGGATAACACAAGCCCCCAAAGGCTGAATAATAATGAAGACCAATACAAGAGTGAGATCTGACCATATGAAGTGCCAAGCCCTCAGCTGGAAGATGCCACGCCCTAATAGAAGACTAAAACCCTCAATAATACGGTCCCACTGAAGAAGCCTCCAAATGAATCCAATAAAGATTCCAAACCATAGATCGGGATGTGTAGAGTCCCCTCCTGAAATCTCAAACCAAAATACCAAGGAATGCTCCTCCAAATGTTGAATCCTCAAGTGGAGTTGCGCCCTCCTAAAACTGTCAAACCCTATAATTTCGGCCCTAATGAAGGAGGCCTCCAAATTCCCTAAAACTCACTAGAAAGGTAGATTGGGACACTACAAGTCACCGGGTGAAGTCTCAGAGTCATATCTAAAGTATAAACCCTCCAAACTGAATAGATCTGAATCTCAAAAATGCCATCCTTCTCTCCAATTCGTCCAATGCATCCAATAAATCAAATGGCACATGAAACTCCTCCGGAATGCAGTAGATCTAATGGTCAAGACATTGCAATGAAAACCCAGATGCTAGAATCTACTGAAGCCCTTCCAAATCCTTGGAACTAACTTCCCTCAAAGAATGGTGTGCCCCTCTTGATGGAAACCCCCAACGACGCACCCTCCTTCTCTTCATGTTCCTGTGGCTGGTGTAGAACCCTCCTACACTGAATAAATCTGAACTAGAATGGTGTGGAGGAGTATTGCATCCCTGGTACCAAGCTTGGGACAAGCTAGGTGGAATGTTTCACCACTGAATCATCCTCTAGGGTTTGTTAAGTCAAAACCCTCAAAACCCCCAAGAGATGGGCCCTCTAGCTAGAAGCCAAATATCAAAATGATAAACATACATGAATGAATCAATAAAGGCCCTTGCCTTTCTTTTATACTTCCTGTTAACCTCCTCCCTCCAAAGTGACTTTCATTTTATTAATAATTAATTAATTAATTAAATAACTTTAATTAATTAATTAACATTTTTACCTCTAAAAAGTTCCTTATCCCTCCTTGTGGCTTCTCTGTCCACTGAAAGTCACTTCTCATCATCCCATCTTATAGTGTTTCTCCTCATGATTCTAATGAGCTATTACACTAAGAGGTTCTTCCAAGTAATGTGCCCAAAATGACCTCTTCAATTAATTTAATTAACTTATAGCTCAAAATACTCAAAATCATGGAAATCCTCGGAATGAAACTTAACCAAAGCCAACCTGTGTGGAATGGATCATAATGATGAAATGGGATGAGTGATGCAAGCTAGATCCCAAAATGCCTCTCAATAACCCATGTACTCGCTACAACATCCATCTGGCTTCTCTGGCCATCATAAACCTTTGCGATGTAATGATGTCCCAAAGTGGGGACATTATATGGAGTATCTCTGGCACTAGGGTTTTGGTCAATGAGGCATAATGCAATTTCTGAATATGAGGTCGATTTTCAAGAACACTCTGTCGAGCATTTTTTCCTATGATATTGGTATTGGTATTGGTATGGTATGGTATTGAATTGTTATTGCTATTGGTATGCATATCATTGCCAATGCATACCATTGTGGTATGCAATGGTATGGTATTGGTATTGGTATTTGTATGGTATGGTATGGTATTGGTATGCATATCATAGCCAATGCA
>JZKD02S0777816.1:3417-14696 GCA_000966675.3 Picea glauca | reverse complement strand
GAATGGACGCATGTCCCTGCTTACATATGCATGAATTCATTGCCAATAGAGAACCTATTCGACCACTCAGAATCTACCACATGGACATGTGGAACCCACCAAATACATAGGTAAATATCCTAAATCTGGATGACACATGTCACATCGACCTGCCATGTCAGCATCATTGTTAGCCAATAGAAAGATGCCACTTGTATAAGTTGGTGTCGGCATGATAATGTATGTTCCTTAGTTGATTACTTTCGACCACGACAAGATCAATGGCTCTTGTTTGATCTCTTATTCCTCTGATCGATGATCCAGATCCGATCTTATCTGTAACTCTAGATCAATGGTTGATATTTACTCTTAGATTCCCCTTTTAGGAGTCATGTTTGAAGTCCAAACCTTGACCACTCCGATGTGCATCTTCGATGGATGGTCTAGACCTACTCTCGAACCTTTTTCAAATGGGGAAAATCAATAGCCTAGTTCGAGTCCCAAGTATCAAATCCTCTTGGCCAGGTGTCACATCAACCTGCCAGCGAAGCACTGTCAAAGCCAATCAAAAGATGTCATGTGGGCAGGTGGAAACCGCAAGATACATAGGATGAAATATCAAAAGTGGGTGACACATGTCACACTTTTTTTCCACATCAGTGCTAGCACATACCAGTGAGAAGGCGCCACATGTCTAGGGTGACATCAGCATAATATCATTTTTTCCTTAATTTATTTTTCATTTCCTGGTCAAGCCATATCGATGGCTCTTGTGCATCATCAAAATTCCCCTAGCATATCCAGATCGATGGTTGATATTTTCCCTCAGAGTTCCCTTGTTAGTGTCATGTTGGAAGACGATACCCCGACCACTTTTATGGGGCACTTACGATGGACAATCCTGATCTACTCTCGAACGTTTTTCAAGTGGGACCGATCAATGGTCCAGATCTTCTTCTAAGTATCAAAGCCTCTCATCCAAGTGTTACATTATCCCGCCAATGAAGCATTGTTAGAGTCAATATAGAGCCGCCACGTGGACATGTGGAACCCACTGGATGCATAGGTAAATGTATTGAAATCGGGTGACACGTGTCCCACATTTATGCCACGTCGGAGCCATCGAGGGCCAGTGAAAATATGCCACATGTCCAGGGTGATTTCAGCACGATATATTTTCCTTAGCCAAATTTTTACCCATGGCGGAGCTCGATCAACAGCTCCCAGTCCATATCCAGTACCCTAATCAACGGCCTAGATGTCATCTTATTACAACTCCGATCAACGGTCCATATCTAATCAGGTTGATCTGATGGTTGTTGTGTTTTGTACTTTTGCAAACCCTAATAGCTCTGACAGGTGCGCATCCAATAGATAGTTGAGATTACTCTCTTAAACCGATCCGGCGGCTACTAAGTCACACGATCTATGTAGTTGATATTTCAAGCTTCCATGAAAAATGAAAATGATTACAAATATTTCTAATGAGAAGGGAATGACAGATATTTTGGCTTGCAGGTTTCCAACTACCCCACGATCTTAGCACAACAGAATTCATACAGGTAAAAGTAATTAATTTTGACCAGGGGAGAAACCATCCAAGAATCAAGAAGATGGAAATGGTTTCAAGAAGCTAGAAGTGGTTTCAAGAATTAGTTTGGGGCACGAGCGAGAGTAATAAAATAGAATGCAGGCACCCATTGTCAAGGTTGAGAATTTGCAGAGTTAAAGTGATTCTTGTAACCAGATTTGTTCGACCATAGAGATACCTTGATAAAAGTCAGTTGATAAATGCAACAGGAAACTAGAGATTCATCCCCTGCGTTTAAGTTTCAGTCTGTAATTCATCATTATCTTGTATATGTGTTCTTGTAAAGAATCTCCTCCCATTCTTGCTTTTATTGTATCAGATTTGATTTATAAAAACTTAGATAGCAGACCATTCCTCATATTCAGTGTTATTATATGATGTCTGATTATGATACATAAGTGATTTCTTTTGAATATATGACCATTTCTTTCCATTTCTATGTGCACTTAAATGATATGCAAAGGGTTCCTCCATGTATTTGAGTGTATGAAGGTGTTAATTGTTTGAAGCATATTTGCTTGATCTATTTACACTTGTTATAGTTTTTGAACCCTTAATTTCTTAGCAAGCTATTCATTTCACTTAGGCTACAGGATTCATTTTGAGAAGTGCCTTGTATTTCTATTTTTTTCTTTCCTCTAATCCACCATTTCATCTGCCTTTTAAGCTTTATTGTCTGAGATACTCGTAAACATATGCCTCTGGAGCATTTTTCATCTGAGCTAAGACTGTTTTAGGTCCTATAGTTTCAAAAGAGAAAGAGAGAGAGAGAAGGAAAAACTTCCCAAATATTGTATAATTATTTTATTGCAAATATGGCCTTAAGATTCATCCTGAGTCTTGGCCCCTGGGGTGCCTTGGCATCATTCCAAAAATAGCCTAGAACATCACGAGGGATAACACAAGGACTCATCTATCTCAAGCAAGCTTAACTGTGGATTTTTCTTCACAATGAATCCCACTTAGCTTGCTACCCCATTTTCAAAACCTTAGTTAAGCATGCTTGAGCCAGAGCAATAGTCCTAGTTACTGGGTGCAAGCCCCAAAAGTGATGATTGATGTTACGTGATTCATTTTTCTAGTTTCAATCCCACTTATTCACCCATGTGAGAATCACCCAATGTAATGAGGGATAAGTGGACTATTCAAATCATGAGAATTATGTGTCAATTGTGACTAATACTCATGGATATGGATCATAGAATAATGACTTAATCTATGCAGTTAATCCCAAAAATGATACATAATATGTTGCACTATGGAAGCCCCTCGATACTTAAATGAAAAGAGTGAAGGGAGATCTAATCGAATAGTTCATAAAGTGCAATACTTGATAAGGTTTTGCAAATGGGGTAGCAAGCTAAGTGGGATTGATTGTAGGGGAAAATCCATAGTTAAGTGTGCTTGAGCCAGAGGAGTCTTGGGATAGGTGACCACTCGAGAAGTATTGGTTACTGGGTGCAAGCCCCGAAAGTGACAATTTATGCTATGTGATTCATTTCACGGGTTTCATTCCCACTTATTCACACCTTCGAGAATCACCCAATTCATTGAGTGTTAAGTGGACTATTCAAATCATGAGAATTATTGGTCAGTTGTGACTAATACTTGTGGATATAGGTCATAGATTAATGACTTACTCTACTCAGTTGATTCAAAAAATGATATCGAATGTGTTGCACTACGGAAGTCTCTTTATACTTAAATGAAAAGAGTGAAGGGAGCTCTAATTGAATAGTTAATAAGGCGCAATACCTGCTAAGGTTTTGGAAATGGGGTAGCAAGCTAAGTGGGCTTGATTTTGGGGAAAATTCCACAGTTAAACGAGCTTCAACCAAAGGAGTCTTTGGATGGGTGACCACTCAAGAATTCATGGTTACCGAGTATAAGCCCCAAAAGTGATGATCGATGCTATGTGATTCATTTCATTGGTTTCAATCCCACTTCTTCACCCTTGTGAGCATCACCCAATGCAATGAGTGTTAAGTGGACTTTTCAAAATCATGAGAATTATTGGTCACATGTGACTAATACTCATGGATATGGGCCATAGATTCATGACTTACTCTATGTAGTTAATCCCAAAAATGATATCTAATATGTTGCACTGTGAAATCCCCTTGATACTTAAATGAAAAGAGTGAAGGGAACTATAATTGAATAGTTCATAAGGCACAATACTTTCTAAGCTTTTGCAAATGGGGTAGCAAGCTAAGTGGGCTTGATTGTGGGGAAAATTCCATAGTTAACCGTGCTTGAGCCAGAGGAGTCTTGGGATGGGTGACCACATAGGAAGTCCTAGTTATCGGGTGCAATCACCAGAAGTGATGATTGATCCTATGTGATTCATTTCTTCTTTTTCAATCCCACTTATTCACCCTTGTGAGCATCACCCGATGCAATGAGTGCTAAGTGGACTATTCAGATGATGGGAATTATTGGTCAGTTGCAACTAATACTCATGGATATGGGTCATAACTTAATGATTTAATCTATGTAGTTAATCCCAAAAATGTTATCTAATATGTTGCACTGCGGAAGCCCATCAATACTTAGTTTTTCATGTCAATTCTGAGGCCCAACACTGACCGATAATTCTCATGATTTAAATAGTCCACTTAGAACTCATTGCATTGGGTGATTCTCATAGGGGTGAATAAGTGGGATTGAAACCAATGAAATGAATCACATAGCATCAATTGTCACTTCCAGGGCTTGCACCCCGTAACTAGGACGTCATGGGTGGTCACCCATCTATTGATGCCTGGAAATATTCCTGGAAACCAACGAGGATAAATTGATCAATAAAGGACCCAATTAGGCCTATACTCATTTGGGATGGAAATCATCATCGATATGTGGGATCGGTTGCCACTAAGGGGGATTTTCTCCTTGAAATGAGACTTTCTTTGAAGCTCTTCTAAGTTAATATGAAAAAAAATTAAAAAGGTAATCTAACTCTATTCTAAAACTGCACTATCCTAAATAGGATATATAAGTAGTTCGTAGTATTCTAGTTAGGATCAAGAAGAACACCATATATGGAACATGAGATAAAGATATGCTATCAAGTTATAGAAATAGATCGTACAACATGATAAAAATTAAAACAAATACACGTTATCTTTAATTCTGTAAACAGTTACTCAGAAAAATACCAATATGTATACTCACACTCAGTATGGATGATTAACATAAATGAAACATGAGGTCAAGATAAACTATCAGACTACGAAAATAGTTTGCATAGCCAAGCAATAGTTAAAACAAATGCATATCAATAATCATCTTAGTAAACAGTTACCAAGAAATCACAAATATGCATACTCATGTTTACTTTATTATCGTTCACATCAAATTTGATCGATAATGAAAGGACATAATAATTTATCCAATATTCTAACAATAGTGCAGAAATAGAGAACATAAACAATCATTCAACAATAAATATGAAAGAAAGATAAGAATGTTTTGCAAAATTTTTATTTCATTAGCTTGAATGATAGTACCAAAGCAACTGAAACACAATATAGGTACCGCCACTTTAGGTCTTCAAATCCATAAAATTAGATTTTACAATAGTGTACTTAGTCAGTCTCTAGAGTTTCCAACCCCCTAGCTATGTCTACATAATTACTATAAATAGAACATTAAAGCTCCTAAAACATAGAACTGTTTCCACATTTTGTTTCAATTGATTGGTCTAGATATCAATTTGATCTGATGGATGATATTAAGGAGAGATATTTCCCTCACTACCAACAACTCCCTTATTCCCGTTTGTTCTGGTGCTTAAATTTTTGCTCGATTTTAACAGCATATCGATAGGCAGCACCGAGTAATGAGATGTCCAGAAATTCCATTTCAGTTTGGATGTATTCATGTAGAGCCCCACGGTATTTCAGAACCAAATTTCGTTCGGAGTCTTTGATACCGAGATTGGTGCCCAAGGTATGGAAGGTATTGGTGAACTCTGGAACCACTTGGCCCCTCTCTTTCCACAGTGTGGTCCATCTCATGTACTGGTCCTCATAGTTGCCAACATGGTAATATTGTTCCTTTATCGCATCCACAAAAAAATCTCAAGTGGGATCGACCCCATATATTCTAGATTCCTCTGTGGACCTCTGCTCCGAGTAAATTTCTCACCAATGTTTGACATGGGGAAGAGCCTTAAGGAGTGCGAAGATGATCTTTTCTCTATCGGAAAAATTGTGAACAGATAAATAACCTTCTAACAGATTTAACCATTTATCTAGAGCATCTTCATCTATCTAACCTTCAAATATAGGAATATCAAAATTGAAATGTACCTTAAAAGGCAAGGTGTCTCCAAAGTGGCCACTTGATGAATATGTGCCTAACGCTATCGGGAGGCGTTGAAGGATGTGGGAAAAATTCTCCATCATTTCATCCCTCTGTCGCGTGAGAGCTTGCTCAAGCAACAGATTGATAGGATCATCTGCTCTGTTGTTTTTATTTTCTTCTACCATTGAGTGTTTCTTGGGTGTGCGAGAGAGATTGTCCTCAAGAGAGAAAAGCTAGAGACCCAACTTGCTATACTCGGACCTCGTAGGGGACATGCATTTAAAAAACGATCAAGAACAACCTGCTCTGATACCACTGATCTAGATTATTTTCGGCATGAAATGAGATCGGAGATATAATAAAGAAATGCACAGAGATACCGCAGATATTCAATAATATAACAGAAATATATCAGAGATGCAACCATAAACACAGATATACAGTAATACATGATTTCTATTAATGAAATAAATGTACAGAGACTATAAAATACAGAGTGAAAGACTCGATAGAATGGTGGTAGCTTATCTCTCAGAAGAGATGTGACGGCTACTCGCATTTGCAAGAAGATGATTACAATGAGGCTCTGAAGGCATTTTTACAATAAATAGGAATGCCAAAAACCCTAGACATCCAAAAACCTAACCCTAGGAGATGAAGCGGCAAAAGTCATGTTGGCCCCGTTTGGGTAAGTTAGTACATCAACTTCTCGGGGTCGTAACTTTTGCATACGATCTTCATTTTAGGCGTATGATAGCTCTTTGGAAAGGTATCATCAAGGAGATTCATTTTGGGGGCTCAATCATGCATTTAGATATCATTGAGAACCTAGATCTAGAAAAACCTTCATTTGGGCCCTCAAAATGGCCCCGGAAGTTAAAAACTACTAAAAATAGTAAATTGCCAAAATTGCCAGAAAACTATTTTGATTCAGTCGGAAAAGGTGGGTGGCCACTGATATCCACCTAGATAAATCCTCCCTCCTTAGGAAGCAATGGTCTCCATTGCGTTGAGTCCTCAGGGGAGAGGGAAAATTGTTTGTTGAATCTGCATCTTGGTGAGCGGCTTGTATTGTTGGAGACGTCACGTTGCTTAGTTTGTGGAAGTCTGTCATGAACCTATTGAAGTTGAGGATGTTCAAAAAATCGAGATAAATGAGAGGATGGTGTGCAGAAGGAATATTTGTGCTTTGTTGCAACCTTTTCGACCTACTTCTGTTGGATAGAATGTGCAGGGGGCAAGGCTATAGTGGTTGCAGTGTCCTTATGTTCCCCTTTTGAACAGATTGTGAAGAAGATGAATTTTGCAGTATGAGATACTACCTTGCGACACTTTTTAGGTGGAACAATAGTTGGAACTACCTATGGTATTCTGTAGATATGACCCCCCAAAGTAACAATGACACTACGAGGTCGAGACTCATAAACAACATGGCATCTCCACATATATGGTTGGCCCAAGAGAACATCACAAACATCCAGTGGGGCAACATCACATAATACCTCATCCTTGAAGGGTTGGATGCCATATGACAATCGACACTATTGGTTGACATGAATATCTCGTCCTTGCCGAAGCCACCCAATGTTGTATGGTTTCGGGTGTGGTGTTGTCGACAATCCCAACTGTTTGACGACCTCTGTTGAGATGAGGTTCTTTTGGCTTCCACTATCAACAATAAAATGTTGTGGGGTCCGCTTCAACCACATCTATGAATGAAAAAGGTGCTCCCCCTCTTCAGGATATATTGGTTCTTCTAATTGAATTGTTGTGGTCGCGACAATAGTAGTGGGGTCTACATCAATGATCTATCCTTTACCAGTATTTTCAAAATCAGATTTTGAATCAGGGTTCGGCTCCTTGTCTTTGATCTCAGCCACCAATGATTGTTTTGAGCGACATTCATCAGTGTTGTGCCAGGGAATTTTGTAGAAATCTCATCGTTTTTCAGTGTCCTTCTTTGTCTTCTCATGGCCCTTCTTTTCCTGTGGCTTGGACTGGTTTTCGGGAGACTATTTGTTAGGGTTGTCTTTGTCACACTACTACATATGGGTGGATTATTCCACGAAAATTTTCCACGCTTCCACTAGTTTCATCATTTTTTTAAAGAGGGTGGGATTTTTGTGGATATTGCCACAAAAGTTCGTCACAATATCCACGAAAATCTTAATTTAACCTAGTCAGGATTTTCGTCACTATAGCGACGAAAAGTTTGCCTATCTCATTGGTCGGTGTTAACGGTTAGTTGACTATTTTATCTATATATAAGTGACTTTAAGAGACTTTGCAACACAATTTCTATAGTTGCGACATTGTTCTTGGCTTTTGTTTGAGCTATTTATTTTTTCTGTCACCCACTGGTTGAACAAATCCAATTCTCAATCTACATAGCTCAGATTTTGAACTTGCAAGGTTAGTATGTTATTTTTTATTGAAGTACTCATTTAACTTGTAATTTTTTTTTCAAATGTCCAATTTTCATTTAGCTTGTTTTTTCCTTGATAATATATTATAATATGTGTAGTACCATATTTCATGTCTTTGGTTTTTGNTATTGGTTCTTCTAATTGAATTGTTGTGGTCGCGACAATAGTAGTGGGGTCTACATCAATGATCTATCCTTTACCAGTATTTTCAAAATCAGATTTTGAATCAGGGTTCGGCTCCTTGTCTTTGATCTCAGCCACCAATGATTGTTTTGAGCGACATTCATCAGTGTTGTGCCAGGGAATTTTGTAGAAATCTCATCGTTTTTCAGTGTCCTTCTTTGTCTTCTCATGGCCCTTCTTTTCCTGTGGCTTGGACTGGTTTTCGGGAGACTATTTGTTAGGGTTGTCTTTGTCACACTACTACATATGGGTGGATTATTCCACGAAAATTTTCCACGCTTCCACTAGTTTCATCATTTTTTTAAAGAGGGTGGGATTTTTGTGGATATTGCCACAAAAGTTCATCACAATATCCACGAAAATCTTAATTTAACCTAGTCAGGATTTTCGTCGCTATAGCGACGAAAAGTTTGCCTATCTCATTGGTCGGTGTTAACGGCTAGTTGACTATTTTATCTATATATAAGTGACTTTAAGAGACTTTGCGACACAATTTCTATAGTTGCGACACTGTTCTTGGCTTTTGTTTGAGCTATTTATTTTTTCCGTCACCCACTGGTTGAACAAATCCAATTCTCGATCTACATAGCTCAGATTTTGAACTTGCAAGGTTAGTATGTTATTTTTTATTGAAGTACTCATTTAACTTGTAAATTTTTTTTCAAATGTCCAATTTTCATTTAGCTTGTTTTTTCCTTGATAATATATTATAATATGTGTAGTACCATATTTCATGTCTTTGGTTTTTGGATCTAGTTAGTANGTTGGACATTTTAGTTGGAAATCCCTTTTCCAACTCTAAAATGTCCTACAATATACTTTCTTATGGGCCATCTTGAAGAGTTAATTTGATTTATTCAATTTTTCTAATGTCCCTTTAATTACCGAAATAGTTCAACTTCCCCTTTAGTAATTGATGCCATTTTCTAGAATACTCATCCCGATCATCAAATACCACACATGCATCCCTTCTTCGCTTACATCTATCTAATTGAATTAATATTTTTGACAAGGCTCCCACCAATCCTTTAACCCACATGTTCATCAAATATAAGGTGCAAATATCCCTACTTACATATGTTTGTCAGTCAATCTAGTTTAATTGATATTCTTGTTGGCAAGAATTGTAGTTTGCACAGAACTTGTTTTTTTCATTAATGTCAAACTTTAAAAATGCTAAAGGGACAGGCATGGATCAGTTTGCACAGGCGTGGATCAGTTTGCACAGGCATGGTGGTTTCAAATTCGGAGATCAACATGCCTCTCGACATACCGAAATGTGAAACTGCGAAGAACCTGGGAGTTTCTATTTCGGGATTTCAGGAGTTTCTATTTCGGGATTTCAGGAGTTTCTATTTCAGGATTTTTGCATAGTAAGCAAAAACTTCAACATCTCTAAGTCCCGAATGCCGAAATACTGAAACCACGACTTAATCTGAGTCGTTGATCAGAGGGAGATCGTGGACCGTTGATCCGACTCCATTTCGGAGTTTTGGATACCAGGAGTTGGAGGAGTCAACAGTCGAGACTCTTCATCACAAGGGTCCTGAAGTTCTGAAATACCAAATACCGAAATGGGAAATCACGAAATCACTTTATGGGTAAGTGCTTGGTCATAACCTATGGTCACATCGACGAAGGCTCGAGGAAGGAGCTAGTGCAACCAAGCTCCATTTCATAGTTTCAGGGATCGCGACATGGAGTGTCAAGAAACTTCACCACAGGAATACCGAAATGCTGAAATCGTGAAATGTGAAATGTCGATATGCCAAAACACCGAAATATGAAAACACCGAAAAAAAATTTAGTGAATATTTCAGGGTTTATGACTTGGAATGTTGAAACACTTCATCACAAGAAATTTCAAAACACTGAAATGCAAAATGTCGAAATGGCGAAATGCAAAACGCCGAAATACTGAGGATCGGGACTTGGAGTATCGAAACACTTCATCACAGAAGTGCCGAAATGTCGAAATGTGAAATGCTGAAATATATTTTTGGTGTAGGCATTGGTTACCGCCGATGGTCATGTGAGAGGGAGGAGCTAACATGAAGATAAGCCCTATTTTTGGGTTTCGTAACTTGAAGTGTCAAGACTCTTTAACATAGGATTGTCGAATTGTCGAAATGTGAAATGCGAAATGCATTTCGATTAACCTGTGGTCATGGCCAATGGACATATGGGTTAGCACAAGTGGCTTACCAAAGCGCTCAAGGATTATTCTGTGTTGAAGAATTAAAATAGATGTATGTTCATCGAACGGTCTTGGTTAAATGTTTAAATTGATCATGTGGATATTGTTCGTCTTGATGCCTTGGCCAATAATAATCATTCTAAGGAAGTTATTTAGTTATTGTAATTGAATCTTTGAAGCCTAAGGGTTCGATTGTATGCGTTGATGATACAGAAAGATATATAAAGAGATTGTTGCAAGAAAAGTAGAAAAGAGAGAGGATTATGGGAAATATATTGCTCTGTAAAATTTGAGGAAGAGAAAAGATAGAGAAGGGAAGACACATATGCAGATTGAAAATCTAAGTGGTTTGGTCAAGAATGAATTTTCCAGAGAGGATTTGAATGCTTATTGTTTGAAAGAGATGATAAAGAATTGGTTTGCAAGTTCTGTGTGACAGAAAATGATTTCAGGGTGGTAGGGAGGAGCAAGGAGAGACTATAAAAGTTTCCTGTACAAGTTGGTGCTTGTACATCTGGGAGTTGTAGCTTCCATTCAGTAGGTGCTGAAGAAACAGAGGTAGCAGCCTCATCTGGGTTGTAGCTCAGATAAAATA
>JZKD02S0777793.1:239077-253414 GCA_000966675.3 Picea glauca | reverse complement strand
AACCACCAGATGAGTTTGTGGTCAACCTTAAACCACCAATTTAGTAGAAGACATCAACTTCTGCTATTTTCTTTTTAGAGTTCAGAGAGCATCTTCAACCAACTTTCTGAATATTTGCTTGACACATGTGATTGTCAAGTAGTGGCAGTTTTTCAGGCAAGAACGGACTTATGATTAAGGGGGGATGTTAAAACACTAATCATAAGTTAGTTGGTTAGTTAACATAACTGTTATACAGTTACATAACAGTTATGGTCTTTTGTATTATAAATGTACATCTATGTACATGATCATTTACATAGAAGCCTTGATGAATAGAGTTTGCCTTTTCTGCCTTTATTTATTTATCTCTGTTCATCATGGTTTCCTGACTGCTTCATTTATTTACATTATGTTTTTGCTATTTTCTTTATTATGAATCTAACAAAGAAATCACGAGCTGAGATACACTGAAAAAGGAAAACAGCTGAAATTCATGAAATGAAAGAAAGTGTGGAGAATTTCTTCCAAGATTCTAATGTGAAGAAATCACGAGATGAGATGTACTGAAAAAAGAAAAAGCTGGAATTCATGAAATGAAAGAAAGTAAGGATTCAAAAAGTTGCTGCTACAATTTTTTCGTACAATTTCATGAAAAGAAAAAAAAATGCCATTGACGGTTGGTTTTCTTTCACTATAAAATAAATATGATGATTGTGAAATATCATAGTGTTCTTGGCAAAAAAAATAAATATCTTTGTGTTCGCATTTAAAATGTTATATCATTATGATTACGATGGTGAAGGATAACCTTATAAAAATAATTAGAATTAGCATGATTCTTAAAATTGGTGAATGGAAATGTTTAAATAATTTGGGAAAATTTTCATATTAATGTTGTTAATCAAAATCATAAAAATATTGTAAGTAAAATGATTTTATTTGAAGTTTATTCCTTATTTTGTTAAGAACCAATTTTTTTAAGAACCACTTACAATAACTATCAAATTGATGAAAATTTTGTAAGTTATGAAAAGAGTGAATAAAACAAGTATGTAAATCCCTTTAAACTCAAAAACTATATATTCTAAGTTAAATTCTATAATTAAATGTATCATACTTAAACTATGACTTTATTTTAAAGATTGTAATGAAAATATCCAAGATGATGGAATTTAAAAGTAATAGATATCTAATAATAATATTTGCATCCATAGATTGATTTTTTTATTCCATTGTTACTTTAAGTCATACTCGACAACTAACTTTAGTTGGGATTTGAATGATCTGTTCGGATGGGGAGGTATTGGGAAGAGTGTTATTACTAGAGGGTTATTGTCATTGGGGCTAGGGTTAGGGGAGGGATGGAAGTACAGGGTTCGGTACTAGAAGGTGATTTGGACGAAGATGAGTGGTGAAGCTAGAAGGTGTTATTTAAATCGGATGCAGACTACAGGGAGGAGTTAAGGAGGATGAGACTAGACCAAGCCCTAGCGGATGTGAGGAAGGGTTGTCCTGAGACTGACTTGGCGATGCTTGGTTCGAAGATGACAGATGGCATGGTACTAAGTCCTCCAAAGGAAAAAAATTTGCCGAGGTCATTAATGACCTTGTAGCTAGGGTTTCGGTTAAGGGATGCAAGTCACAAACTATTCTGACTTTTCCGCCAAGCTCCTTCTGTGAAGGTTCCATTGAGATAGGTCGGGTAGAAGGGGTTTCTGTGGCTGGTACTAGTAGGAGTGCGATGGTTGGGTCTAATCTGGAGGAGCCAAAAGGATCTAAATCAAAGGATGTGAACTAGAAAAAGCTTGTAAAGGAATCTGGTTTAGTGAATAGCTTGAGGTTAGGGGAGTTGGGGGTAGCTAAGGAACCTTGCGAGGCGTCAATGTCTAGTGATCACTATAGGAGAGATTACCTGGTGAGGACGGGACACAAACCATGGAAGGTGAAAAAGTCTAAACTACATCTTACCCTTAGTCGAGATATTGGATTGATGGAAGCATAAACTTACTCCATTCAGGGTTTAATCGGTAGATTCGGTTATAGGAGCATGTCTAAAAAGGAGATAGATAGGTGGGCTGTAGATCATTGGGGTCCTATACTGGGTTACAATCCAGTAGTTTATATCCTTTACAAGGGGTGGTATTGTTTTATGTACAAGTCGGTGGAGGATGCTAATCATATTTTGAGTTTGGTATGGATTGTGAAGGGTGGGAGCCTAATGCTCAAACGATGGCATGTGGCCTTTAACTTTGAGAAGGAACAGATTAGATTCAAGCATTTGTGGGTTTTAATGCCCGGGTGTCCACTCGCAGTTTGGAATCGGGAGGCCTTTAAGGAAATCGGGAATGCAATTGGTAAATTTTTGTATGTAGATCCCAGTTTACTAGCAGGTTCTGATTGACGCACGGGGAAATTCCTGGTGGAGGTTGACATGTTTGATGGTCTACTGCAGGATATTGAGTTGGAGTGGAGGGGTGTTAATTTCATCCAAAACTCGATTACCAAGGGGTGTCGTTTAGATGTTCAGTTTGCAAAGAAACAGCGCACCGTAGGAATAAGTGCATCGGAATCTACAAAAAACCTCTTGAAAGAGTTGTTCGTGGACTGTCCCGACAAGACTAAAGTGAACCAGGAACCGAGTTGATCCAGTCACTAGAAATAAAGCTCGGAAACAAGCTACAGGTGGATTTAGCTAGAGAACTATTTTTTGGTAGGATTTCACATTCCTCCATTAAAAAATTTTAAGTGTCAAAGTGAATATTTGAGGGGGGGAAATTGTGTTTCTCAGTCATCTTTGGTGGGAGGGACATTTTCAGATGGGAGGGTAGAGCACACGGTTATCTTTCCATTAATTCAAAGGATGGGTGTTATAAAAAACATGGAGATGTTTTAGTTACTCAGGCAGAAGCCGAGGATGGGGGCTCTTTTGACTTGCAGGCGGTTTTAGAATCATAGCATAGCAGTGTCCAGTCTGGGATTCGGGAGGTGGTCTTAGATCATAAGGTAGTTTTTTTAGAGTCAAGGGGGTCCTGTCTAGTCAGAGGTGTTAAAAAATCTCCGAAGGGTTCGCTATCAATCACAGATGTGGAAAGATTAGACAAATTGGATCCTATGCTTCAGGAGAAGGAGGTTGATGTAGCTAGTAGTATGGAACATGAAACCTCTTTAGAGGGCTGGAAGGATGGGATGCCTGAAAAAATAGAATTTAGAGTGGTTAGGCATTTCAATAAAAGTTTTCCTGTTGATGGAGCTCTTGATGATTGTTTGGAGAGTTCAAATGTTGGAACTCTAGATGATTGTTTGGAGAGTGCAGTCACTTATCCCGTATTTTTAAATACTAAAACCTTTTTGCATTCAGATGGTCCCATTACGGGCCATTTAAGCAATAATTCACAAACAGACCAGTCGGTGTTAGCAGAGATTGAGGACTCACTAAAAAATTTCATCCTGACCTATAAAGACAGTCTCACCAGACAAACCTTACCTATTTTTACTGGTGGTATATGTATTAATAATTCTGAGGTACAGGAGGATAAGGGGGAAATTACAAGGGATAATATTGATTCTACTAGGATTGGGGAGGCCTCGTTTATGAAAGGGGTTGTACGGGGAGGAATGGAGAAAGATTTCTCACCTCTGAAAACTAGAAGTGCAAGGAGATTAGGGATGGTGAAGGAAAAAGACATTATTGATGGCACCTCCCAGTCGGTGGGTCCAAGGGCGCTTAGAGCAAAAAAATCCCTGGCCAGAGTTAAAAAATGATAGTGGCCTCTATAAATATTAGGGAGGTGGGGGAAAACACTAAGTTTTTAGCTTTGAAAATATTCTTAGAACAAACTATTCTGGATGTACTACTTATTCGGGAGACTATGATTAGTGCAACTAAGGCTAGGGATATCTTTAATAAGTTGTTACCTAACTGGTACTTGAGTGGTGTGGATTCTTTAGGGCTCTCTGGGGGTCTATTATCGGCTTGGAATCCTAAAAAAGTTGACTTATTTGCCTATTTGACCCCTGCAGGGATTACGTTAGAAGGTTATGTAAAGGATCTAGATAAAAGATTGAAGCTGATAAATTGCTATGGGCCATATTCATACATAGAGGTATTTTGGGAGAATATAAAAAGGGATGGACTACTAAAGGAACACTCCTTAATTTTTTGGGGGCGATTTAAATTATACCACCTCCAACAGAGAAAATTGGGGTGTACTTGCCAAATTAGATCCATTACATACATACTTTAATCAATTGATTTAGGAAGAGGGTTTGGTGGATGTAGAACCTGTCAAACTACTTCCTACTTGGAGGAATGATAGAAAGGGGCAGGATTTTATAGCAAAGAGATTAGATAGATTTTTTTATTTATGAGGACTTGGATTTGTCAGGGTTGAAATATAATTCTTGTTTATGTCATCAAAAGATTTATGATCATGTGCCTGTGGTACTGCACTTGGAATCTGAACAAGAAAAAGTCAAATACCGTTTCAAGTTTAATTCTATTTGGCTGTAGGATCCAGAGTTAGTAAATTTTGTGAGAAACCATTGGAATGGATTTTTGGGATCAGAGGTCCTAAAACCGATGGACACATTAAAAAAAAAGTTAAAAATACTCAAAGGATCTGTGATTAAATGGGAAAGGAAGAAAAAAATTGTAGCAAGGGGTGAATTGATAAAAATAAAAGAAGACTTGGAGGTATTATGTATAGATAATCTAGGGGATTTTGAAAAGGAAGAAGATAAATACTTAGTAATTGGTCTAGAAAAGAGAAAATTGACTCTTTTGAGGCAGGAGGAGGAAACTTGGAGGCAGAAGAGTAGGATTAATTGGCTGGCGGAAGGGGATAGGAATACTAAATTTTTCCTTGCATATGCTACTTCCAGAAAACAGAATAATACTATTTGGGAGATCAGGAAGGAACATGGGTCAGTGATAACTAGTAATCAAGACTTTTAGGTGGAAGTTGTGGAGGATTTTCAGAATATTTATAAGGAACAAACAAATCTGTGTATAATTGATCAATTAGCACTTTTGAAGAATTAACCTAGGATGATTATAGAGGAGGATAATCACAGGGTGATTGAGCTTGTCACAGTAGCAAAAATTTTGAAAACTCTAAAAGGCTTCAAAGGATCAAAAAGTTATGGCCCTGATAGATGGACAGTGGAATTTTTTCTTGCAATTTTTGATATCTTGGGAAATGATCTTTTGGATATGATAGAAGAGTCGAGGAAGAGAGGATGGGTATCTGGAACACTAAATGCCACTTTTCTGGATCTAATTTCTAAGTGTGACAATCCAGAGTCTTTTGGAGGATTTAGGCCAATTGCTCTGTGCAACTTAGTATATAAGATAATTACTAAAATGATAGCTTCCATAATTAAAACCTGCCTATCTTTTGGTATTTCAAAGGAACAATTTGGGTTCCTTGAGGGAAGGCAAATCACGGATGCTATTGGTGTTGTGCAAGAAGTACTACACAGTATAAAGGTGAAAAATATAAAAGCCATGGTTTTAAAATTAGATCTCATAAAAGCATATGACAAAGTTGACTGGGGATTTCTTAGGCTAGTTCTATTACAGGTGGGCTTGAATTTGGAAGTAATTGATTGGATTATAAGTTGTGTGACATCAACAAACTTGCAATGCTGGTGAATGGTAAGCCTACAATTTTTTTCAAAATCTCAAGGGGAATGAGACAGGGGTGCCCATTATCACCATTACTATTTCTTTTAATTGTAGAAGGTTTGAGTAGAGCTATAAAAGAACAGGTCATGGCAAATAATATTGAAGGTATTCCAGTGGCAAGAGGAATAAACATTACACACTTAATGTTTTTGGATGATATAATTCTCTTTGGGTTTGGTAGTTTAGAGGAGAGGAAAGTCTAGAAGAATAAATTGGATCTATTTTGTAAATCTACAGGCATGGCTTTCATCCCACACAAATCATCTTTTTTAGAAGTTGGGTGGTCTACAGAGGAACTTGATGATTTGAAATAATTGTTCCCATTTGAAACAAAACCAGTTGATACAGGTTTTAAATATTTGGGGTGTTTTCTTAAGCCAAATTGTTATACTAAATCAGATTGGAGATGGCTGGAGAAGAAATTTGATGCTAAAATTTCAAATTGGAGCCATAGGTGGTTAAGCTTAGGAGGGAGGGTTATTTTGGTAAAATCAATACTGGGAAGTATTCCAGTGTACTGGTTATCTTTAGCTAATATTCCAAAATGTACTCTAAATAATATTAAAAGAAGGATGTTCAACTTTCTATGGACAGGGAATAAGATAAAAGGAGGAGTACATTTAATTAGCTAGAAAAAGTTAGCCAAACCTAAGAAGGTTGGTGGTTTGGGTATCAAAAATATTTTTACTTTTGGGAAAGATTTAGCAGTGAAAAGTCTGTGGAGGGGGTTAATGGTTCATGGACTTTGGCATGAGGTAATACTTAAGAAATATCTCATAAAGAAATCGATGAAGAATTGATTTAGGGAAGGAAAGAAAAACTGGCTTGGAATATCAAATATTTGGAGAGCTCTCACTTCGTCATATAACATAGTGGCAGATTGGTTGGCTTGGAACCCAGGCAATGAAAAATATATTAGAATTGGATTAGATCCAATGGTTGGGGCACACAGGTATTACAGATTGACAAAGAATCTAATACAGTCCTTGAAGGATCAGGGCATTGAGTACCTAGCACAAGGAAGAGAAATGCATCAAGAGGGTTTGAGACAAACAACTTGGAAAAAGGCTGAGTCATTAGGTTTGGAAGGTGAACAACTAATGGAGTGGAATAACTTTGTGAATGGTTTAATAAGCTTGAGTGTTGATTTAAATAATGAAAAAGATACCTTGTTGTGGTCTTGGATTACTAAGAGGGGACATGTAAATGCAAAACAGGCATATGAAGTGAAAATTGATTTTGAGGGGAGGGGTGGGCGGGGGGTGGTGGGGGTAGAATCAAATTTTTGGTACACTAATCTTTGGCAATGGCAGATTCCGTTAAAAATCAAACTTTTTGCTTGGTTAATTCTTGAACATAAAATACTAACTTGGGATAATCTGGTAAAAAGAGGATTTGTAGGACCTAGTATATGTGTTCTCTGTGGGGATGAAGGGGAAAATGCAAAACACCTTTTTGTGGATTGTTTTTTTACCAAAGATATCCGGTTCAATATACTAAAGCAATTAAAGTGTACATATATTTGGGAAGGAAGACAGGTAGTTGATTGTTACCTTAACTGGATAAAATATAAGGAAAATTCTAAAGAGTTACCAAGTGTTATCTACTGAGAGATATGGAAACAAAGGAATCAGGTAATTTTTTAAGATTGGTTTCCCAACAGGTTCAGAGTGTGCAACAATATACTTCAGGATATGGAAAAAACTTATACTCATAAGGTAGATAAAGGGAGAAAAATTGATAGACCACCTGTACTAGACTAGGACTTGACAATTGGCTTCTTTGATGGAGCCTCACAAGAAAGAGGAGAAAAATGTGGGGTTGGTGCAGTAATTAAATGCCCTTTCCTAGGAATTTACAGATTGAAGATGAATTGTGGTAATGGTACTGACACAAAAGGGGAACTACTTGCTTTGTGGTGCATACTTGTTTTTGCATGCTATCAAAAGATAAATAGGATACAGTTAGTTGGAGACTCAAAGATTATTATAGACTGGTTTACTAATGATAATAATCTTCAGTTGATCTCTCTTCAACCTTGGATGTCAAGAATTCGAGGCGAGATTTGTTCAGATAAAGGCTCAACATATATACATGCTATATAATAAGGAAGCAAATGTGTTGTCTATATTTTATGCTGAAGAGCATGATGGACACACTCGCAATTTTGAAAGAATTGAACTATGAAAAACTGATAATATGTAATGGAAAATGGTAACTTTTCAGCATGTATTTTTGATCTAGAAACTTTACTAGTGAGGGAAGGTTGGCAACTATATAAATGTGTTTATTTTATAATTTTGTAAGTTAAGCAGTGAACAATTTTTTTGTAAAAGTCAGACTGTTTCAAATGGCATATTTATATGTAATTTTGGAACATAAATATTATTTTGACTAATATAAGTTTTTTCCTTTATTAAAAAAAAAAGTCATATTCATATTTATAGAATGATGACATAAACTTAATTTAAATTCCAATTCTATATAGGTTTGTAATTTTTTATTATTTTAATACTTTTTAATTTGGCAGTTATCAATTAATGAAATTGTAATTTTAGATTTGTTCCAACTAATTAAATAAAAGAATATTCACTCAAAATGCTAGAAAAAAT
Source organism: Picea glauca (assembly GCA_000966675.3). Taxonomy (NCBI): domain Eukaryota; kingdom Viridiplantae; phylum Streptophyta; class Pinopsida; order Pinales; family Pinaceae; genus Picea; species Picea glauca. The sequence goes on along the minus strand of JZKD02S0777793.1, from coordinate 245,134 downwards.
ACAAAGATTTTAACTACACAATTTCCCAAGAGCCATCATTTTGTTAGTTGTACTTAACATGTTAATAATTGATACAAAATTATAACTCAAGAGCCAACATTTTCTACCACCATTGAAACTACATCACCATTTTCTACTACCATTGAGAGTGCATCACTTAGTGCCTCTACATGTGAAGATGCCCATAAATTATGCCATTTTGATTTGTAATATTTATTTTAATTATGTTTACCTTAACCTCTGAAAGCATAAATGCACCCAATCCCTAATAAGACACTAATGAATGCAAAATTGTGCAACCTCCAAAATTTCATATAGATTGTATATAATGATGAAAATCACTGGTTTCTTTTTAATTTGTATATTTTTTTTTTTAGTAAAACATAGTTATTATAGATAGTTTTAAAACCACATAAAGTTTTATTCAAATTCATTCTTTTGTTTATTTTTAAAATGAATAATTATAAAATATTATTTTTTAAAAAATGTGAAAAAAATGTTCTGAAATGAGTTAAAACTTTTAATTTTTATAATCAAAATTTTTATAAAAAGAATTTCCATTAAATATAACTATAAATTTTATAAAAAAAATTCATTAACTTAAAAAAAAAAAAATAATTGTTACTGTCAATCTTAGACTTACTATAAATTTTATTTACAATAAAATTAAAAAAAAATGATTACAATAAAATTAAAGAAAAATGATTATATAAGTAAGCATGGCCCATGGGGCTCTCATACCTTCACCGTGACTACACAGAGATAACTAGCCTGGAAACATACTACTGGATTCAGATATGGAACACTGCGTTTCTGATGGTACTTCGGGTTACATGGCATCAGGTAAACCGTTTTTAGTTGGGCTTTTATTTTTATTTTTTGGCTTGGATGTGAATCTAATCTCCATAGATAGCAAAATAGGCAGGGGACAAATGGATAGGTGATGTAGTAAGTGGTATTAGTTCACAAGTTTTGAGTGGTTGGTAGGTTTTGAGCAAAAACTATTTTTATATATTTCCCTTCACCATAATAATGAAAAAGGTGTAAAATTCTAATAATCTGGAAAATTTAATGAAAATAAATATATATCAATTTTTAGTTGTGTATTCTAAACACATGTTAGAATTTGGATTTTTTATGGCCATATTTTTCTAATTACTTTTGTCCAAAATCCGGTTACTAATTGTTAAAATTGTTGAATTCAATTGTTAAGATTGCACAATCCAGAGTCAATAGGGAGTTTTGAGGACATTGAATCCAATTTTGCATAAAAAATGCAAATCCAACCACAAAAATTGCAATTCTTAAAACATTTAAAATCGTCCATAAAAAAATAAAGAATGTAAACATTTTTTTGTATGAATTAACTAGTAAAGCCTCACCCTTAGGAGTAATTCCACAATAAAATAAAAATCATTGTAAATAGTCTTCCAAAATAAATGGTCTTCCAAAATAAATGTCAATGAAATACAACTTTTTAAAAAAATTACAAAGTTCAACATTAAAACAAGTAGTAAGCTCTTGTTATAAAACATTTAATGCTTTATATATTGTGGTATATACCATACAAGCTTTTATTATTAATCTAAACTTTTTGGAACAAAATATTAACATTAATAGTAATTTATATTATTAAAATTCACTACACCTTTCTTCAAAATTTTTACTAGCCACTTTACTTACAATGATTTGAGGCATTTTTATATAATTTTGATAACATTTTAATAATAATATAAAATTATTTATAATGGTTTAACCATTTTTATATAAATTTAATAACATTTTAATAATAATATAAAAAATGAAAAATATTAATAATAAATGTAATTAGTTAAAATAAAATAATATAATATCTATTTTATATTTTATATAATTATTCAATGTAAAAAATTTTATTTATATATAATCATATCATATCATATCATATCATATCATATCATATCATATCATATCTATCTATCTATCTATCTATCTATCTATCTATCTATCAATCACTTTAATAATAATGTGGTTCTTTATCATAATTTGCAATTGAATAAAATAATATCACCTACTATGTTTATACAATATATATGTATATTTAAAACTTTAATAATAATGTGGTTCTTTATCATAATGTGCAATTGAATAAAATAATATCACCTACTATGATTATACAATATATATATTTATATTTAAAAATTTAATAATAATGTGTTTCTTTATCATAATTTGCAATTGGATAAAATATTATCACGTCCTATGATTATTTAAGAGGAATCTCCATATTCATATGGTTTCTTTAATATAATAATAAAAATAAATTTAAGTAGTCATGGTAATCATTAGATAAAATATCATAATGAGTAATATTCATATTAATACATTATAAATATAATAATAAAAATAATATTCTTATAAAAGGAAAATATTATTTTAATTATTTAATATTAGGAATATTTATATTAATAATAATCTATTTAATATGAGATTGTTTTTTCTTGTGGTGGTAAAATTTACTAAGGTATATATATTCTATTTTCTTTTGAATTTAAATTTATAACTTTTTAAAAGAAAACAAATGTTATTAATTATTAGATCCATTCACTGTACTAATATATACAAGATAAATATAATAATAATACAAATAAATTTAAAATATGTATCGATACTAAGAATCTTAAAATCTTAAGAATAGGATTTGCTTGTACAAAACTATGTCAAAGTTCATCCTTATCCCTTCACCATCCTTTCACCATCGTCGTCGCCCAAGGATGCACATTTGCTGATAAAAGGGATATGGAAAATATATGTGTTGGTCGGTGGTTGTCGACAATAAAGTCGGTAGTCTTCCGCTTCTAGAAAATGTCGTGTACAATGATTCTCTCAAAAAGACTTTTTTTTCCAGACAAGAAAATTGCTCTTTATATTAGTTAATATAAAATATACATCGTTGGTTCACTTCTTACAATAGGAGCTGATCATTATATCAAGCCGAGACAACCATTACCAACTGAAAAGCTATTCTTCAAAAAACATACAAAGTGTATATGCCGAGGACATAAAAAAAGATTACCAGGAGAAAATATCCACAACAGAAGAAGATCCAAAAGCTCTAGTATACATCTAAGAGCATATAAAAGTGAGAATAGAAAACATGAATGGATCTAAGTAAGCTTGGTTCGTTATCAAACCACTGAGTGTGAACAATCTTGTCGGAGTGATCTCGATCCTTGAGCGCTGTTTTGGAAAGAGCATACACTACCTTATTGAAATCCCGATGGGTATGTTGAAAAGATAGACCAGTGAAAAAAATATGGAGTCTCTTTATACGATCCTTCCACCCTTCCAACACCATGCTTTGGAGATTGCCCCCGTTGATGAACCAATCCATGACCAGCTTTAAGTCCCCAATAATTTGTAGAGTTTGAATGTTGAAATTTTTTGAAAAATAAGGAGTGGTCTAGACTCCCAACAGCTCTGCCCTGTTATTGGTACCTGCTGACATGCCCAAATGGTTGAAATAATTAGCTACTTCTTCCTTTGAATCTTGCTAACCCGATAGTGTCTGACCCGACTCTGAAAGTAATTCCCATATTTGTTTATGGTTTTTTCGATCACTAGCATAATGATGAAAATACTTAGTATTGCGATCCCCACAAAGACTCTGAAAAGGAAAAATAACAGGAATTCATGAAATGAAAGAAAGAAAGTGTATATAATTTCCTAGAAGAAAGTGTGGGAAATTCTTCAATATATATCAATTTTTAGTTATGAGGAGTGTTCTTACTTATGAAGAGTGTAGTATATGTGTTATGATTTGATTTGATTTGATTTTCCAGTTATTTTAAGTATTTTTATTTAAAATTAAGTTATTAATTGTTAAAATTGTAAATTTCAATTGTTAAAATTGTACAATCTAGATTTAATAGGGGTTTTTTTAGGGTATTGAATTCAATTTTGTATAAAAGACTAATCCAACCACAAAACATTGTAATTTTAGTAATTATTTTATCATCTAATTCTTGTGATATTGTAAAAAAATGTCTAAAATTTAGTACATTTAGACTAGTCATTCCTAAGAGTCATTCCACAATAAAATAAAGATCATTATTGATGGTTCAACATTAAGACAAGTAGTAAACACTTGACTATGGAGCATTTAATGTCCTCTATGTTATGGTATACACCATAAAAACTTTTATTGTTTATTTAAATTTTTTGGAACAAAATATTAATACTAAAAGTCATATACATTGTTGAAATCAACCATAAACTTTAATAATAATTTGATGTAAATTTACATTTTTTATTTCCAATATTATTTTTTCTAAAATATTCAAAATTTACAAAGACACCCTTCCTTCCTCAATGTGTGGCACTTTACTTAAAAATTGGTTGAGCCCTTTTTTATATAATTTTGATAACATTTTAATATTAAAATAATTATTGAGAAATATATTTTGATTTAGAAAAAAATGATACATATTTAGATATCTAAATCAAAAATATGTTGTTGTAATATGATAAATTTTTCCAAATTTACTATTATGACTTGAATTGAGAAATTGATTTTAAGAGGCTATAACTCTACTACATTGAAATTTAAAAATTATGTATTTTAAATGTTAAGAATATGTGTTTCCAAATCATTTTAATCTCCCTAAATTTAATTATACTAGTAAAAAATAATGTTAATTAAAATCTTAATTATTTTGAATTATATGTTTCAAAGAAATTAATTTTTGAATTATATGTTTCAAAGAAATTAATTGTAATGTTTTCAAATTTCTATTTAATTTCAAAAATTATATATTTGAAAGGTTAGAAATATATTATTCTTAATAAATTTAGTCTCATTAAATTTGGTTGTGTATTTAGTTTAGCTATTCTGCTATTCAAAAATAACATTAGTTTAGATTTTAACTATTTATCCTATATCCATTTAATTTCAAAAATTATATATTTGAAATGTTAGAAATATATTCTTCTTAATAAATTTAGTCTCACTAAATTTGGTTGTGTATTTAGTCTAGCTATTCAAAAGTAATATTAGTTTAGATTTTAACTATTTATCCTATATTTCAAAACCTTCTTCAAAGTCTAGCACTTTACTTAGAAACTGGTTTGAATCATTTTTATATAAGACTCGTTTTTATTTAATTTTGATATCAAAAGAATTATTAGAAAATATATTTTGATTTGGCAAAAATGACACATGATTTGATATCTCAATCAATGATATGTTGTTGTAAATATGATAATTTTTTACAAATCTAATATTCTAACATGAATCGAAAAAATGATTTTGGAAGCTGTAACTCTTAAAAATGTGTGGTTGCAAGTGAATTTAATCTTCCTAAATTTAGTTGTTCAGGTAAAACAAATAATGCTAATTGGAATTTTAACTATTTTGAATTTTATGTTTAAAAAATGTTGGCTTCATCTAATTGTATTTTTTTCAAATTTAAATTTAATTTCAAAACTTGTATATTTTAAAATGTTAAAAATAAGTTTTTTCTAATAAATTTAGTCTCACTAAATTTCACTATAGTAGTAAAAAATAATACTATTTAAAATTTTGCTTTTAATTTTTATATAATAATTAAATTCAATTTTAATAATATAATATGTAGAGAGTGGCCATTTGTTATTAAGAGTTATCAATAAGTTATTTATAAGAATTGAATTTGGTTGAGAAGGTTAACAACCAATTTTCTCAACCATCTAAACTAGATCCAATTGACATAACAAATTTGATTTTATAAAAAATAATAAAAAAATGTTTTTGATTTTGAAAAGTGTTTTTTTTTTTTTTTAATTTAACAAAATCGATCTTATTATACTGCCCAAGGCATAGAAGTAGTATATAGCAATGAGTTAGCATTGACTTTCATATTAGTTTTATGTTGACTTAAAAAATGTGTATAAATTTTAATGTTGAACATAACAAACAAAAAAATTTATTTTTCAATATCACAAAATTAGTATTTTTATGACTCTTGATTCGTCAATAAATTGATAGTGTTATTGCAACCTTCACTTCATTCGATATTTGAAATTAATTTTGACATGACT